>JABCJW010000822.1:0-72645 GCA_013184375.1 Fusarium newnesense | reverse complement strand
CAACCCTCTAAAACACCATCTCTTTCTGACAAGCAGAAAGGAAAACATCATCCATGAGAAGCGTAAAAGAAGCAGGGTTATTCCTGCAACTAAGAACAAAAGACAGCTCGGCAGTAGACTGCGTAGGCGTGACATAGTTCATGCGGTTGCGGTACTGCCACCAAGCATTAGGGTCGTAGAAAGGATCAAAGTCATCAAAGTTGACACCATCGAACTTGACGAGGATGTCACACTCGTAGTAGGGAAGATGGGCGCCGTTGCCCGTGTGGTGGCCGTAGCCGAGATAGTATGTCTGACCGGGCGTGAGACCTGTGATGGTGCGCTTGAAGCCGGCTTTGACGCCGTCCTTTTGAGGCCAGTGGAGAGCCCTAGAAGTTGTTAGTTTAGTTGGCGGTGATGGGGATGAGAAGACTTACATGGCGAGGTTTCCGCTGTTGGCACGGGCTTGAGGACCGAATTGGCCGTTGTAGGTGATGCCAGCGTTTCCGGAGATCTCCCAACCACTTGATGCAGACTCAAAGTCACCATTGGGGATTAAGTTGGTGCCGACGCAATTATCTTGGGCAGGCTCAGCGTTGTTAAGGGGACCGACAGTAGAGTCAGGGTCGAAGGCAGTGACGGTTTGGGAACCGACGGGGGTAGGAGTGGAAGGCTGGGTATCAGGACGAGTAGTGGTGGTAGCAAAGTTGCCATCAGTAGAGGCACCGCCGTTGGCAGAGGTGGTGGTCTGGGAGACAGCGTTGACAGGAGCTGAAGTAGAGTCAGAGGAGCCAGTGCCAGTGGACTGGGAGTTTCCTTGAGCGGTTTCAGTAGTCTGGTGGTTATTCTGGACAGCGGAAGTAGACTGGCTAGACTCGCCACCAGCAGTTGTAGCTCCGTCTACAGCAGTCTCAGTGGGAATGACGGTTCCTCGGGTAGACTCGGTGCCTTGGTTCTGAGGGGCGGTGGTAGGACCTTGGTTGGGAACATTGGTAGCAGTAGAAGGGCCATTCTGAGTAGCAGGCTCAGATTGGGTACCAGGACCGTTTTGGGTGGCGGGAAGAGTCTGGGTAGCAGGTTCATCCTGAGTGCCAGGGAAAGTCTGGGTCGCAGGCCCACGCTGGGTAGCAGGTTCAGATTGTGTAGCAGGCTCATTCTGAGTACCAGGGAAGGTTTGAGTAGCAGGCTCAGATTGGGTACCAGGACCGTTTTGGGTGGCGGGAAGAGTCTGGGTAGCAGGTCCATCCTGAGTGCCAGGGAAAGTCTGGGTCGCAGGCCCACGCTGAGTAGCAGGTTCAGATTGTGTAGCAGGCTCATTCTGGGTACCAGGGAAGGTTTGAGTAGCAGGTCCACGCTGAGTGGTGGGAGCAGCCTGAGTGGTGGGAGCAACCTGAGTGGTGGGAGCAGCCTGAGTAGGAGGGCTGTTAACAGGCTCACGGATGTCACCACCTCCAAAGTCAAGTCTGAAGTCATTGATGTTCGCAGGGGTGACCTGGTTAGAAATGAAGATAGAATCAACAAGAACCACAGCAGAACCTCCAGCAGAGCAAGTAGTCTGGATGTTCAGGAAGCCCTGGGTAGCAGGCGCCGAAGTAGAAACCAAGACCTGGTTGTAGCTAACGCTAGCGCCATTGGCGAAGATGCCGGTGGTGAAGAACTTCTGCGAGCCGATGAACGCCTCGAGAACACAAGACGTTGTCGCCTGGGGAGGAGTGAAGACGAGGTAAAAGAACTGAATGGTGTACTGAGTTCGCACATTCAGACCAGTGAGCAATTGCTTCAGCGCAGCTATTTCTCCGAGGTTCTGACGCTTGCGCGTTCCCGAAGACTGGGCACTAAGCGCAGCGCAGCTCTTGTCTGAGCTTCCACCGTTAGGGTCATAACCATTGGTAGTGTCGAGAGTGACATGGCCCTCAATGTCGAAAGGATCGAGGCTCGTAAGGCCACCACCGTTGCAAGTGTTTGTAATGATAGTATCTGCGGGAGGCGCAGGAAGAGTCGTCGCTTCAATAGCAGCAGATGAAGTCTCTGAGGCAACAGATGCCGAGGTCTCAGTAGTTCGAGGCTTGCAGGGACCAGCGATGGCGCCAGAAATGGCTAGAGCCGCAATGGCGATGAAGGAGCGCATAGTGAGCGTTGGGGTAAAGAACGAATGAATGGCAGACCGAGTTGGACGGTTAAAGCTTACAGGGAAATCTCATGAACGCGATATGGGAATCTCATTTTGTATTGTAGGCAGTTTTCGGGTGCTTGGACCCCTATTGCGGAATCGGTGATGCAGCGGGCTTTCGATAGTGTAGTGTGGCGTTGTCCATGTTGAGATATTCAGCCTGCGCCTTTTGGGTCCGGTAGTCGGGCTATTGATGTCTAGTGTTTTGGTGTCTAGATTGGTGTTAGATGTCATGGATGTGGACCCCGAAATTTGACGTCAAGGCCAACATCGTGATCGTCCTGAGGGGAACCAACATATGGAGAGGGCAATCACCAAGTAAGGGACAGACTCTGATCAGTTCATCTTTAAGAAACAAATTGACTCAATCCATTCGGATAATTACTTTCACTACGATAAATAGGGTGATTTCAGAATCTCGACAACTGTCCGCTCCCCATGCCAACTGCAGAGCATCACGATCCCACGCGATAGTGGGACCTCGTCAAGCATCTTTTACTCTCACTTTCCAGTGCCGACCATGCATATTAGGAACTTACCGACATTTTGCTCTCATTCGACACCTTTTCCGTACCTTAATCTCAAATTAAGTCACTAGCGCCCTGGTTACAACTTTCCCGAGAGTCTGGATCTAAGTCGCCCACTAAGGTGATTCAATAGCGCCGGGTAGCGTGTTTAATTATCAGCTCGTATTTTGAAGTTCCAAGTGTTAATTCGGGATAGCTTTCAGGTCTCATGCATTTTATCTAGATTCTTTGTCGTGACCAATGCCATTTGTTGCGATTGAGCTCATCGCTTGGGTAGTCTCCTCCCTCAACTGCTAGAGAGACAACCTCTCGACTATACAGATTGCATATCAAGGTCTTGAACACTGAACACCGGCAGTCAGGTTCTCTAGCCTAGGCCTCTAAGGGTCTTCATTCATCGCCGCTAGTCCCTCCCTCTTTTGGCACTAAAGCTAGCTTCAAGAAGAGCTACAGCAAGAAGACCGTCGGTTAAAGCTAGGCGGAGACATTTGCCTTGCCCAGGATGACAGCCTGTCAGCACCAGGGCTTTGTAAGTATGTCGAAATCAAAGCAGAGACATCATAAAATCACCCTATAGAGTGCTAAAAGATTATATCAATAGTGACCTCGACCCTGATACTCCTTCTCCAAAGTACCAAGATACCCCTCGACCTCGGTCTCGGGGACTTGCCGACACAGCTACTGAGAGCAACTACTGCTCGGCCAACGGCTTTCTCGATGCTTTTGCTCGATGGTGTAGGTCGCGCGGTCAGGCTTGTGTTTCGGTTGGTCTAGGTATGATCTCGGAAGTAGGCTACCTGCACGAGAACCCTGAGATCGAAAGCTTGCTTCTCCGCAAAGGGATCCAGCCTCTCAATGAAGATGCATTCTTGCAGATCGTGGATCTTGCATTGACTAGCGAGCAAGATGGTCGTATTGATGGCTCGCATCTCCTCACTGGCTTGGAGTCTGCTGCGATTCGCGAGTTGAGTGCTCAAGGGTTCGACGTTACCAGCCACGGCGTACTAAACGAAGCACGCTCCTCCATCTTGCTAGCTTCTGTCTTGGCTAAGAAGGAGGCTCAAGAGGTGGCTCCTCAGGATGGCCATGTAACTGTTGTCGCCGCGGCAGAGTGGTTCAAGAACATCCCTTCGACTCTGTCACCCGTTTTCGCCCCCGTTCCAGACTCAAATACCTTGCGCATCGCCATCATGCAGCTGATCAAGACACGCTTCTCTAACCTAATTCTAGTTCCAATAGACCAGATTAGTGAGGATAAACCGCTACCTAGCTTTGGTGTTGATAGCGTGATTGCGTCAGAGTTTCGCTCCTGGTTTTGGGCTGTTCTGCGAATAGACATTCCCTTTTTGGACATCCTGAGCACCAAGACGTCTCTGGGTGTTCTGGCAGAGTTAGTCGAGGGAAAGCTTTAGCCAGGAGAGTCATGTATTACTGAGAAAGAAATGATCTATTTTCCAGATTATAATAGTTTCCCTGCAATACTCATCATAACCACTAAACCAATGCTGGCAAAGGTGCTTGAAGTATGCTGTTAATTTGATCGGTCGCCAGACAGGCTTAATTCATCAGGAGATGCGAAATCTAATCGCAGAGTAGTCCTCAACACTATGCATCACGTTGAAATCATCATGCGTAGTCATATTTTCATTCGTCCTTTGAAGTCACGAACGAGATCACGCCTGTCGATGCCACCTGTCACTCTCCCAAGACTAACAGCACCAACAACAAGCCAAGAGCGCAGACACAATCTATGCAGTCAACAAGGAAGTCGGTAAAGCCCTTCGCATGAAAGAGACAACAGAAAATAACAATTATGCCGAATTATGATTCGCCCGTCCCATAAGCAATGTCCACCATAATGGCATGCTGTGCTTATTCTGCAGCTAGGCGCAGCGATTTGCCCTAAAAGGAAGCTGTACCTTGCTTACTTTTAAAATTAGAGTGAGAAGTCTGATGTGATCGGCAGCTGACGGAATAACCGACTGACGTATGAGAGGCTATGGAAACAAGGTAAGCAATGCAGATCGCGGGCTGTGCCTAGATCTTCTCAGGTATAAAAGCACGGATAGAGGCTATGCCATAGCTTCTTGTATACAAGAGTTAGCAATCGCAAGGGGACTTCATTATGATCACTCAAGGCCTTATCTGGCCTGTCCTCGGCCTTCTTCTCGACTCCGCTTCAGCAGGTACCATTCGCCAATCAGCACTGAAGTTAACCGTCAAACACGAGGGTACGCTCAACCCAGCCATCAACGCCGATTTTCCAGATCCATCCATCATCCAACTAGAAGATGGATCATGGGTAGCTGTTGCAACAAATGGCGGTCCACCTGATAACTACAGAAAGCTCCAAGCCGCCACGGCCAAGGATCTTCTTGGCGAATGGACCCTGCAACAGGAAGATGCCCTCCCTGATAAAGGTTGGACAACAGGCGAGAACACATGGGCACCCGACATTCGACGGATCGATAGTGGAGAGTATATCGTTTACCTAAGTCCTGAGATCGAAGCTGGTAGACATTGCATTGGTGTCGCACGTTCAAAGAACGCTACTGGTCCTTATGTATATGATGAGAAACCTCTCGTCTGCGGACCAGATGACCTCAAAGGCGCCATTGACGCGAGCGGCTTCAAAGACCCCGACAGCGGGAAGAATTATCTCATCTACAAAATCGAGGGCGACGCATCAGGCCCAACAGGTGGCACACCAATTATGCTTCAAGAAATCGAAGGTGACGGCATTACCTTCATCGGAGAAGCCATCAAGATCTTCGATCGCATCGGTAGTGAGGATGGCGTTCTCGTCGAAGCGCCAAACATCGTACGCCTTGGCAACGGGAAATACGTCTTGTTCTTCAGCAGTCATGATTTTCGCGATGCGTTGTATAATGTCAAGTATGCTTATGCGGATAAGGTATCAGGACCGTATACGCGTGCGGACGAGCCTCTGATTGCGGCGCCGGATTTTGGACTTGATGCGCCTGGTGGTGCGACGAGTAATGAGGCTGGAGATACCTTAGTCTTTCATGGGTGGTGTCCTGATAATAAGAACATTCGATGTATGTACACCGTTGGGTATGAGTACGAATGAGGGGATGGGGAACTTGTCTATTAAGACAGTTGCTCGAAGGCACCCGCTACTTGTATCAGCCAAATAAAGTTTGCCTTTAACCGCCCGTACTAGATGCGCATACCATCTAGCAAAAAGAACATCAATTGACCTGCAAAAGATATTAACCTACAAAAGATATAATCCAGCGAATTATCGACCACGCCAGGATTCGAACCTGGAATCTCTAGAGGATTCGGGAGCTGGAAACCGAAATCTAGCGCCTTAGCCATTAGGCCACGCGGCCGGAACCGTTGATGATTGGCTCGCTTCTGGCAGAGCTCAAGTTCTCAAAGCGTCCCTGAGCGCGACAACGCGAGGAATAGGGTAGCTAAACTCGACATGAGGAGCTTTGTTTATACCAATCAATCT
The DNA here is from genome assembly GCA_013184375.1 of Fusarium newnesense. Taxonomy (NCBI): domain Eukaryota; kingdom Fungi; phylum Ascomycota; class Sordariomycetes; order Hypocreales; family Nectriaceae; genus Fusarium; species Fusarium newnesense. The sequence continues at coordinate 66,488 of JABCJW010000822.1, read as the reverse complement.
CATCACTGCCATCAGTTAGAAATTATTTTACTTAAAGGCATTTAGATCTGAAGTATTGGATTTAAATCTTGAGATTTCTTTTTATATCTAGCTTCCCGCACTCGAATCCTTGGTCAAAATATTCTTAAACAATTACTTCGATTTCAGACGACTAGACATGAATTGACCAGACAGGTAAACGACCACAACCAAATGGCGATGAAAAGCGTCTCAGACAAGCGTGCCCAATATCCAAGCCATACTGATCCATCCCTACACGCACTTCAAAAAAGTGGCTCGCCTGTTGGAGGCAGAACCTCCCTTCCAACACTGTTTTGTCAAGGCTGTTTAGCCTGGATCTCCAAGACCTTCTGCACACTCGGACGCTTGAGCATATTTTCAGCCCACTTCTTAACATGCGGATAATCATCCTGATTAAACTCCTCGTCGGGAATTCGCGGCTCAGCTGTATGCTGCCAAGTGAAGAACGCGACATCCACGTATGAGAGCCGACCGCCCAAGAACCAGACGTTTCCATCCGCGTCAGGCTTCTGCTTAGCCAGATGTCCATCCAGAACGCCAGTCACACGATTGACTTCTTTGACATAGCGCTCACGAGCCTCAGGAAGTGGCTGGTAAATGATGAACCACATTGCCTGGCCGTAATACGGTCCCTGGCCAGTGGTCTGGAAGAAGAGCCACTGACGAGCGTGGTAGGCTTCAGCTGTGCCGGGCTTGAAGCTTAGCTTGAGGTCTTTGTCGTAGGTCTCTGTGAGGTACTCGATGATAGCCCCGGACTCCCAGAGAGTCAGGCCGGTGTTTGGGTCCTGGATAGAAGGCAAGCGTCCGTTGGGGTTGATGGCGACGTAGTTTGGGTTCTTGACGTCGGTGAGAGGAATGATTTCTGTCTCATAAGGTAACCCCAATTCCTCTAAGAGAAGTATGACCTTGCCAGCATTGGGTCCGTGGATTCCCAGCAGTTTGATCGGCTTGATTCCTGCCATTGCGATGAAGAGTATTGAATGATCTGGATTGATCGTAGATGAAAAGAGCACGGATACAGACTGTGTGTGATGATGGAAATCCCAGTCGAGGTGATAGAGAATAGAATGAATTGATTATTGCGGGCATGCCATCGATTTAAATACACGACTTCCCCTTCCTGTACCCAATGTATTTTACCTACGTTTTTAAGAGTCGGACAGACTCAACATTGAACATGAGCGCGGAAGGAACTGACAAATACAAGCATCCAGTGGCGGAACCAGTAATTAGTCAAGCTGAGACGAGCTTCGAGGGTTCGCGATGAAAATCCTCTGTAAGCGTAGCAAAGTGCCTGCTTCCGCGGAGCAGGTGATTGCGATTTCATTGGCTGGCTTACAAACTCTACCAGCAAGAAAGCTCCCGACTCCGAATCGCTTTATAAAATTACCACTTCTACATCTTGGTTGATCTTTTTTGATATAAAGATGACTAATTTTCTGGGCAGGAAGATAATTGCTGCCTTTCAGCCTAGGTGTTGGATTGATGAATTTAAGGCCGTGCATGATGAAACTAAGCATCCAAGTGCCAAGGTAACGCGGCAGCTCATCGCAGCATCCACAACCGCCACAACCATGCATATCCAGTCTAACACACATATATACGCCTTACAAAAGTGCTAAATTATGATACGAAGATCCGTAAAAATTCTATTTCTTCACGAGGTCCTGCTCGTCTCCGAAGGCTACATCCGATAGCCCGATCTTGAACCGAGGCAGTCCCACTCTCTCGGTTTTGAATATCGGAGTCCGACTCGGCTGAAGTCATCATTCTCGCAGGAAACTCAATCCCAGTCCATCAAATGGCACGCGACCGAATAGTATTATCAGTCACGACACTGGCCAAATACGAGTATAAATACAATCCCCGCTGTCTCCTTCATGCCAAGAACTGAAAAATACTCTCCAGACTGACAATCCCATCAACAAGCCTTCAATTGAAATGTCTCGCATCGCTTCACTTTCACGACGTCATCTTCTCACCTCCCTCAATCAACAACCAAAACGCTACTTCTCAGCTACCATGGCTCAAGCAAAAGACACGTGGTCCGCAGATCAATACGTCAAATTCCTCAAAGATCGCACCCGTCCTTCTACAGATCTTCTAGCCCGTGTTCCCAACACTTCTCCCAAGCGCGTCGTGGATGTTGGATGCGGTCCCGGCAACTCAACCGCCGTGTTAGCCGAGCGCTATCCTAACGCTCACGTCTCAGGTTTTGATTCCTCAGCCGACATGATCAAGAAGGCGAAACAGACTCTTCCTAATGTTTCGTTCGAGGTCGCTGATCTCTTAACCTACAAGCCTGAAGAACCCGTTGACGTTCTCTTCTCCAACGCCGTTTTTCAATGGCTACCCAATGGACAGCGCATTGAGATTGTGAGAAAGCTTCTTGAGCATGTTGCGCCTGGTGGAAGTCTCGCTTTTCAGGTCCCTTACAATCTTGAAGAGCCAAGTCACGCTTTGATGCGAGAGACAGCGGATACACCCAACATGCCTTGGACGGAGAAACTCAAAGCTGCCAACTACTCTCGTGACCAGTTTCCTTCGCCAACTGAGATTTGGGATGGGCTGAAGCATTTGTGTTCTGATCTCGATATCTGGAAGACGACTTACATGCATGTTATGGAGAATCATGAAGGGATTGTTGAGTGGGTCAAGGGGACTGGCCTTCGACCGTATCTCGATCCATTGTCGGGGACTGAGCAGGAAGCCTTTGTTGAGGCTTATTTGAGTAAGTTGAAGAAGGGTTATACTGCACAGAAAGATGGGAAGGTTCTTTTGCCATTTCCTCGGTTGTTTGTTGTTGCGACAAAGGCATAAAGCCGAAGCATTGTATATATTAGTGTAGAGGACGCTTTAGGAAACGAAATAACATAATAAATTCGGGAATCCAATGCATGATTAGGGCCTAACTTTGACTATGTGATTTGGTCAAGGTATATGCGCGGTAGCCGCCGTGGCTTTGTGACTTCTCATAATCGATCATGCGTGGCTAACAAACAAGATCATGTTTCACGTATTGCATAGCGGCTTATTATGCGATGCGCGCGATAGAACGGCAAATGTGCAGCCATGTGACAGTGGCGTCTGCAGGCTGGGTTGCCTTAATATACCTCGGGCACGTATGCGCCGCAAGGCAACTGGCATAACACTTACGAGCTTGAAAATGAAGCGTATGCCAACAGAAAGCTTTCCCGATTCCCTCAATATTTAGCAATTTTGGACTTTCAATTCGCAAACGATGGACGCAACACTACAGCAGCTCTCGGGGAGTATGATCGTAACAGAAGCCAGCCCTCTACTAGCCGTTAAGAAGCAACATTACTCACATTCGACCGATTTTTCTCTTTTTCAAAGAAGCCTTTGTGCAAACCGACAAGCTGGGGCTTGGTAAGCTTCAGACAGATTGTTTTGTCGCCTCAGCTTCGGGTCATACGTTTTTTACTCCTTGGCTCTTGAAAGTTGTCCAATCACATAATATTCGGTCAAATACGACGATTACGCCAACGCTAGTTCCGAGTCGGGTGCTTACTCCATGCAAAGGTAGGTTATGAAGGCCCGGGTTATCCGAGGCAGCTAACTATATAAGATGAGAAGAATAGATCAATGGATGGATGGAACCACTCAATCTACTTAGTTATTCACCGCTTGTTCTTATTGCAGAAACATCTCTATCAATGATGGTATCTTTAAACATTCTCAAATCTTTGTATGTCCTCGACGTTGCAAAACCTATGAGAAAAATGCTAACTTCCATATAAGGACTTGTCTTAACACGGCACAAAGTATCCTGCCGCCTTCATCCCCACACTCGCTTACGACACAGAAGCTCACGGGCGAACCCTGCATACAAGTAGATGGAGTCTGGAAAATCACCGAAGACTGCGTCGATCCTCTTTACTCCCGGCTCATAATCGACAGCGAGACTCATGAGGCACGACCAATTCCTCATCTTAGAGTCTCGGGACATTTTGACGGAACTGCCGTCGACTTCAATATTTACCTCCCCGAACAAGGCTGGAAGGGTCGCTTCTTCCAGCTGGTCTTCCCACTACAGAACTCAACTGCATCCGATCGGGAGATTGGATTCGGTGCTGAAAGCGGAGGGTATACCGTTCGTGCTTCCGGTCGACCAACGTATCGTGGTGATGCAGCTGCAGCTAAGGTTGGCATGATGATTGCACGCGAGTACTACAAGCCCAAGACGAACAAGATCCATGGGTATATCTATGGAGGTAGCGGTGGATCCTTTGTCACAGTGGGGGCGATGGAGAATACGATTGGTATATGGTCTGGTGCTCTGGCACTTGTCCAAGCTGTACCAGTTTCCATCAACAATTGGTCTATCCGTGCTCTTGCAGGCCTTGTTATTCAGAATAAGAGTGCCGAGATCGTGGATGCGCTTAGGCCTGGTGGTAGTGGGGACGTCTACTCAATCTTGAGTCCCACTGAGAGAACCGTCTTTAAAGAAGCCACGGCCCTTGGTGTGCCTGTCAAAGGGTGGGAGAATTTCCACGAAACTGGGGCTTCTGAGCCACTGTGGGAGGCCATGAGAAGTGTATCCGGTTCAGCTGTGATGGAAATTGATCCTATCTATGTCGAAGACTTCTGGAACAAACCGGGGTACTTGGGCACGGAAAACTCCAAGCTGGGTGATATATTTCGTAAGGAGATGCTTGACTACAAGACGTTCATCACTTCTATCAAGTGTGACGCCAACAACGTTCCCGTTGAGCTCACCCTCGACAAGGCGCCCGAATCAGCGAGGACCTACTGGCTGGATATTACTGTTCTCTCCAAGGAAGGCAAAGCACTTGGGACAATCGCTGCCAAAAGCTGTGACGACACTCCCAGCAAGACTGTCACCCTTCACTATGGCAATGTCCCTCCCATTCTATCTTTTCTGCAACCAGGCATTCAAGTACGTATAAGCAACCGCATGTTCCTTGCCATGCACGCTCTCCATCGCCACTCAGTACCCAAACGCGCAGGCTTTTATGGCTACGACTATCTCTGTGATATCAACGGGGCACCGATCTATCCTCAGCGCTCTGTGCTTGTGGCGGAGCAAATAGCAAGATCCGCCAGTGGTGGTGCTACATTTTCGGGCAAGTTTAACGGCAAAATGATCGTCATGGATAATCTTATGGACGTTGATGCGTTTCCGTGGCATGCAGATTGGTACAAGAACCAAGTCAAAAACGTATATGGAGATGATACAGACAATAAGTTTCGTCTCCATTACAGCGAGAATGCGGATCACGAAATAGGTCCTATTATAGGTTCCAAGAGCTCTAGAGTTGTGGACTTTACTGGTCTTTATGAGCAGCATCTGCGAGACTTGAGCATCTGGTGTGAAACCGGGACATACCCAAGTACTTCAACCAGTTATACGATACAAAATGCTCAAGTCCAACTTCCTGCTACAGCTTTGGACAGGAAGGGTATCCAGCCAGTGGTGGATCTCAGTGTTAACGGCGGCAAGCAGGTCGAAGTCAAAACAGGCACTACAGTCACCTTCAAGGTACGTGCTGAAGTCCCTCCTGGCGCAGGAAAGATCATTTCCTTGGAGTGGGATTTTGAAGGAACAGGGGACTTTGTCAAGAAGAGCTTTGGAGAGGTTACGCAATCTGTTGAGACGACGGTTTGTTGTAGTTATAGTCGTCCTGGGACTTTCTTTCCTGCTATTAGGGCTGCATCTAATAGGGATGGTAGAATAGATACACATTATGCTCTAGCTTTAAACCTTGGGCGGGTGAGGGTTGTTGTTATTTAGTCGTTTATGTTGGTATAGCAAAATAGTGTTGGCTAGCCACACAAAACATATAAGCATTTCTTGATTACACGGACCGTCACAGCCTCACTTAATTTTGAGCCGATACTCCCCTTGGTCTATCGACCATCAGCCAGTTTCATTGACCAGGCTCAACATAGTGGAACCAAGAAAACAAAAACACATTGGGCAATCGTAAATGATTGGCTTTCACTTTATCGGGGTTTCAGATTGCCACAGGGGGACTGATGTGTTGCCGCGTTCTGATTGATCGCCTGATTTGTGTGTCTGTCTGCCTTGTCTGCCTTGCAGCAAGCCACGCTGACTCAACAGCCAACACTCATCTTCACCGCTTCGCGTCGCCTGATCCTTTTTTCCTCTTGCAAACTTGTGAATCTCGACATGGCAGACCCGTTATCCATCGCCAGCGGCGTCGCTGGCCTTGTATCTCTCGGCCTGACTCTCTGTGGCGGTCTTCACAACTATTTCGCCGCCGTGAGAGATCGACACCAAGACATTGAAACAGCGACCCAAAGCCTTTCTCTTCTACAGTCAAACCTCTTCATCATCCAGTCGAGCACACTGAAGCTAGGTCATCGCCACGCCCTATCTGCGAATGGAGTCAATCAAGGTCTTGCCAATTGCGAGTCCCAACTTGTAACCCTGCAGCAAATGATGCTGGACCTTACTAGAGATGAGGGTTTGTCCACAACGAAGGGAAAATTGAGAAAGCAAATGGCGATAGCTCGGTATCCGTTTGATCAAAAGAAATTGATGCTACTTCAAGACCAGCTTTCCAGGGCCAATGCCTCTTTGAGTAATTTCGTACAAAACTTCAACCTGTGAGGCACCTCTACTAGAATCACCGCTCTGCTCTAGCTAATTAACCGCAGTGACATCAACATCGGCATCAGCGAAGACTTGCGACTTTTGAAAAACTACACCAATGCTAACGACAGCATCACGCACAACATGCTAGGCACCATTGCCAGGCGACTCGACACCATCAGTCCCACTGCTCAACGCACTGAAGTAGAAGTGGCAGCGATATCTCGATACGTCCAAAAGAACCACGTTGCCACTAGTAGCCATGTTTCAGACGTTGTTGTTCAACCTCGCTATTTGCAGAACTCTCAGAAAGAAGAAGCAATGATGAGAACACTGCATGATTCAGAATGCACTTGTTTCGACCCTTCGACTAGATCTACATGTCGAAAATCGTCGTACGTTAATCAATCCTGGGGAGATTTGATCGTCTCGAAACAAGAGTATACACGACAACGCCATCAACCTGGTTGCAATTTCTTTAGTGAATCACTCCTGAGGTCAAAAACTACATTTCACTACCTTGGTCTTCGATATCAGCTTTCCCGAATTCTGTCTATGTCACTGACTCGAGATTATCCTGCTGGGGGATACAGTATTTCCTTTGGAATACAGCCATGTAACATTGTCGAATCAAGTCCGGCTTTTCAAGTACTTTCTGACCTTAAAGACAAGTGCATGAACGGTATATTTTTCAATGAACGGTTTGACATACGAGTAGAGACCTCAGCGTTGATAAAGAATCTCAGAACTATATATGAGTCAGCTGCTGCGTCACCGTTTGACGTAGACAGCCACGGGAATAACATCGCCCATATATCGATGAGGGTGAGCTTTTATTCTGGTTACGAACACACAAGGCGAGTTCATGCTAACAGAATCGTGAGATCTATCGGAGATCGATATTAAAGTGGTTTGGCAACGAAGAAATCAGTTCTGAAGACGAACTTGTATCGATTCGCTCGCTTCTGTCATACATGTTTGATATTGGGGTCCCAATCAGTTCCTCTAACTTTAACCAACAGTAATAACTCCAGACTTAAATTTGACTTCACTTGACTTACACAAACTAGAACGATTCTCCACGATTTCTGCGATCCTTACTATTTAATGGAGCTTTTCCAGTTGTATGACTTTATCTCCACACGTGATACATCCTTCTGGGGTGTAGACATTTGCGAGCGCAAAGTTGTGGATTATTTGGGAACCAACATACTACGAAATCGCGATTCATTGCAAGTTTGGGGCAAGCGCCCCGAGATCGCCGAAGGTAAGCCACTGCTTGTTAAGTCTTTTCCAATCGCACACAGCTAATAAATATGATCCAGCATTTGGATTTAATGATATATTCCGGGCAGTTATGCAGCAAAACCGGCAAATGCTCGAATCCATTACTATGGGCGACCAACTTCCTGCAGGCATTCTGGACAGAGATATTTATAACCGTAACATATTACACGCTAGTATCGCTTGGCCAGAAGGACTTAGTCTAATTCTGCAACACAGCCAAGCTTTATATCCACTGTACGACCAGGAGTCGATAACTTTTAGTCCTCTGGAACTTGCAATACGGTCAAGTGGAGAAGCATGTACCCAACCAGACAAGCGGGTGCTTTGCGAGAATTGCCAATGTGCCGTTTCTGTTCAACTGCTCCTAGAGGCCGATTGCTACCTTCCGACTAATTTCATGGGACCAGGAATTGGGGAAATCTGTTCATTGAGATGCCGAAGGCTATTATTCTGGCACTACAAGAACCGGCGGCAACGACTACGAGATATTTCCCTTGCATTGCTACCCCTTGAAGTCATACATCGTTATGGAGTCACGATTGATTCTATCCCTGACGCTACTGCGGTCTTCTTGTGGGACGAACTACAGTCTCGCTCCGATGAGTTGAGAAGGCAGGGAGTTGAGATCAGCCCTGGCCTCAAGCCCTTTTATTCAAACACCGACTTCCGGGGCTTATTTGAAGTCCTTCAGCCTCCAGAAACTTGTTCTTTGGCCGATGAGTTCGGAATCAGACCGATAGATGAGACTGGTATCGAGCCACTTCTAGCACGCGTTGAAGTTCTACGATTCTCCGTTTTGGTAATCACATTCGACGCAGACACTATTTACCTGGATTGGTTGATGAAACACGATCTCAAGCTAGAATATATGCGTGGCGGCTTCCAGACATCGGCATTACATAATTTTGGAGGTAGAATTGGTCAGATTCTAGTTCGCTCCTTTCATTTCCCCTGGCGTGAGCCTCCATACCTTTGGAAAAGGGAAGGAATTGGTCTGATCACCAAAATATGCAACAGCGACATGGAGTCCAATCTGCCATGTCCCTGCGTATCAGGTGTCTTCAACCGACCCTTGGCATCTTTGTTTTCTGCATTTGCGACCCATAAGTCTTTTATGGCCCATGGCATCGGCAGTGCAATTCGGAAGACTTGTCTTCTGGTTGATCTGATTCAAAGCATAGTAACCAGTGTTGATACGTCCTATCTAGCCAGATGCGCTGTGCACAGAGCAACAATGGAACTCCTCAGAATCAGGCACGTTGAGCCCTGTGCTTGGATAGACTCAAGATGGATGAGAGATCCATGGGATGAAGAGGAAAGGGTGGAAATATTAGATGAAGACAGGATTCTGCTGAAAAAGCTTGGCGATCTGGATGAAGAATTTGAACAAGAATTCCAGCATCGAGATGAGTCAGTGTTAGACTTTCTGCAAGGATATTATGCTAGAAGAATGGAGGAAGTGTTGAGAGAAATGGCTGAACCTCTAAGTGATGATTATAGACGCAGTGTACTTGCTGCTGGGGTAATATTAGAGGACCTAGAAGAGAGTAGCTGCAGCTCCAGTTTGGATGGTGCGACAGAAAGCGAAGACGAGTATGAGAGAGATGACAACATGGATGGTCTATAGGCTTTCCTAGGGATATAGAGAAGCACGAGTCGATAGAGTATGGAGCAACTATGTAGCTTTGTAATTATATAGCGGATTGCTGCCAACAAGGTTGATCCTTAAGCAACACCCGTGATAGGGACAGAAATGGTATCGAGACTTAAAGACCCTGCAAGCCATCGGGTCAAAATTGAAATATTATATACTACATTGCTTAACAATTCCAAGAGCGGACTTGCCTATTTGACTTGGGGACTGGACCTAATATTCCATGCTGGCCCTGTAGAGTGTTCAACGTTCAAACCTACAAACGTCAAGGTCCCAACTAACGGCCAACGGGATTAATGAGATATATCAGCATCAACCTGGACCTGACATAACACAACTACGAGGTCAACCTCTTTCCTAATAGCCAATTGAACGATCAATGCGAGGCAAAGCCAAGCTTCGGGGTACCCTCCTCCTGGCTGTGCACAACATAGTAGTTCCTCATGAACAAGTTTCCTAGCACAGAGTACTTGCTGTTGAGCTGAGTTGTGATCGCTCCAGCGCAGATGCGCTTAGCGGGGTCGAATACAGTATAATTGACATCTCGTCCTGGGATAGAGAGCGTTGTGCTGTCAATCTTGAAGTGGAAGTCAGGGATAGTGCTATTGCATGGGAATATGCGACTGCCTCCCTCTTGGAGCTCATAGCCCTTGATGTGGCTGTAGTAGTCGTTCACTACAGGCTCAGGGAGATAGACAAGGGACGTGCCGGAGTCGACGATGACCTCGCCAACCTGCTTCTTGCTGCTGGTGAATGAATCTTTGCCTACAGCATAGGAACTCACGTTCATCGACCAGTACTTCTGGCTGACCACAGGAGTGTAGGCGACTTTACCCTTGAACTTGGTCTCATCGATGTATCCAAAATCCCAAGTCGAGGGCTTTCCATCGAGTCTGAGATTCGCAGCAAACACCTTCTTCTTCAGAGTCGGGAGGAGAGTTTCGAACAAGGTCTTTTGCTTCTTGGGCTGGACAGTGTTGATGGTACTGAACGCGAGACCAAGAATACCATCCGAAGCGAACTCAGCTTGGATGACAGTGGCGGCTTGGACGGCCTGCTTATGGGCTACGACGGGACCTGCCTTGACGGTGTCGGTGTAGACGACGCCGCTGACCTCGTCGCCAAAAGCGTATTTGATGGACCAATTGTAGTTCTTGAGAAGGTGCGCTGAGGATGTTGGGATGTAGGTTGGGTGATCCAGGCTTTGGAAGGGAGAAGACTCGTTTGAATACACCCATCTATTAAGTAAATTGTCAGTCTCAGTGCACGATGTTGAAGCAGAGAGATACTCACAAATCTGCAGAGCCAGTGTCGTAGATCATACTGAAAGTCTGATTCCCGACGACTGTAGGGACGAAGAACGACAAGCCATTGGAGGAAGGCTTAACTTTCGCGGAGCCTGACTGCTTCACGCTACGCACTTCTTTGATATCGCCATGCATCGCAGGGTATCTAGCCTCGAGCCTCTGCCTCTCAGCCACAGGATCGAATTCCTCTGGTGTTGAAGGTAAGGCATCGACGCTGAAAGCAGTGCCTTGGCTATCCGGCACAGCGAGGCCATGGGCAGAAGCAGCCAAGGCTGCAATCAATTGCAGGAGTTTCAGAGACATGATGAGAATAGTCGTGGAGTATCACTAGGCCAGAAAGTATTGTAAAAATAGGAATTCTTTCTTCCTCATTTTATGGGCAAGAGCACGACCTCGTTCCCGTTCGTTCCACTGTTACATAGTTCGCGCTTTGATTATCCGCGGGAAGAAATGGCTAAAGTGCCGGGCTCCGCATACGAATTAATTTCCCAAAACTGGGCTAGCAATCAGTATCGTGACCAATGGAATCACAGTGGGCTCGGCAGATCAGGAATGAGATCCACTAAGAAACTCGTATCGACCGACGAGTCCTGGCCGCATGACTTCATTTAAGCCGGGGTCAGTGAGTTAGCCCGTTTATATATAGTCTGATAAACATCAGGCAAGTTAGTTGTGCATCAACGACAGCGCAAGTAACTACAATCATCATGGCTCTCATCACTTTGGCCGCCGTCGCTGCTGCTGTATCATTCCCTGGCCTCGCTGTTGCAACCAAGACTCCCGCTGGTGTCATTTCCGTCCCGCTATCTCGCGATGAGGGCCTGACGGCGTACTATGCCAAGCTCCAGGTTGGCACACCACTGCAGACAGAGTATCTCAAGATCGATACGGGAAGCCCGCGATATTCTTTCCTGGACCCTCGTAATGAAGTCTGCAAGACACAGGGAAACAATTGCAAAACCTTTGGCACTTTCAACAACAGGACTTCCAAGTATGCTCCTCCAGATTTGTCGTTTTCGTCGCTAATCGTTGTAGAACATGCCGCTACGAGGGTCCTAACTTCGCCGACGCCTTGGGCTACGTCGGTCAGGGCGACTACCTGAGTGACACTATTGTTATCGGCGGTGTTACAACGAAGAACATGTATTTTGGCTATACATCTGATTATAGCTTTCCAGACAAGCTTAGCGGTGATATCAACACTATTCTTGGTAAGAACCTACCATGGAAATTTCATCTACCATAGGAGATCCTAACGAAAACAGGACTTTCATTAGAGTGCCAGTTCGCCGGTCCCAAGTGTACCGAGCGGTTCTCGTCGTACTTCCTGCCAGAGCTCAAGAATGCTTCCAAGATCAACTATCTTGCTTTGAGCCTGTACCTCGGACCCGATGACAAGCAGGCCGCCAACGCAAGGATGCTCCTTGGTGGCGCCTACGACAAGGCGAAGATTGACGGCGATCTCATCACGGTTCCCATGGTCGACCCATTCAATGTTGACCTCAGCGGTGGCCAGACAAACACGGTCAACGTCACCTCCGTCGAGGTCGTCCTCACCAAGGGTAACAACCATACAAAGGAAACATACGGAAAGAAGAACGTCGGTCTCCCAGTGCTGTTGGACTCGGGCACTGCCGATTGGTACCTGACCGATAAGACCATGGCTCCCATCTTGCGCGGTTTCGGCGTCACCGATGAACCTGCCCCTGGCAAGCAATACTTCGTGGTGGACTGCAAGTACGCTGATACCAAGCGCAACGACGGCTACATCGCTGTCGGGTTTGGTGTTCACGGCACGATCAAAGTTCCGTTCCACGGCTTGGTGTCAAAGTTCCCTGATGGCACTTGTGGAGTCTTCATCGCTTCTCGTGGTCCAACTGTGTCTATCTTTGGCGACCCTTTCCTGCGCAGTGTGTACAGCATTTTTGACCAGGAGAAGTTCTCCATCTCGATGGGTAATGTAAAGCATACCGCTGAGGAGAATATTGTGCCTATTCCCAAAGGAGGCTTCAAGCCGACTCATTACTAAGGGCCGAAGGCTGCGAGGCGACACCATCATATTAATAATGTGCAATCGTTCTGATGCAGTCAAATTTAAGCGATAATTGCGTTGAGTACATAAGTGAATAGAAATACATACAATGAGAAGACACGTTTTCCAAGATCTCAATCGTACTTGCAATAGTTCTATCTGTACCTCAGTAATTATCTAGCTTTGCAGTGGTGTATTCTTTTTCGACACCTCGTATTTTAAGCGAAATCAAAGAGTTGCCTGAATCATTTGTGACTTTAGGGTAATACGGCAATTCACAAGCATGAAAGCCGATAACAGGCTTCCCCGGAGATCGCAGGAGCGCTATCTTGCAATCTCGCGCACTCGACCCAAAACGGCCAAATGGGCGACCCTAGATTGCGCTATACTTTTCTGAGCCATCTCAGCGAACGCTATCATCCCCGCCAAACAGGACCATCCATGGTTCAATAACCATAATCAGTACAAACATGACCACGCGATATAAATGGCAGCGAATCTCAGACAGTCAACGCCTTCAATTTGGTGAGGTGTCATTCTGAACGTGCATTCACAAGTCAACACCATGGATAAGGACCTCAAGCCCATTACCACCATGCCGACGAACTCAACCGTCGGGATGGGTGAGCTCGTGGAAGATACAGCTAGTGGCCACAAACCCACTGCTACTTTGGATGATGACGAGAAGCAGTCAGAGGAACTGGGTTCTCCTCCACTTGGGCTTGTGTACAGCTCCAAGGAAGACGTGAGGGTCCGATGGAAGCTTGACCTGATCCTACTCCCTATGGTAAGTGGCTATCCATGGAAGCTCGAGTTTGAGAAGGCTGACCGAAACACAACTAGATGGCGTGTACGTACGTCCTCAACTATATGGACAAAGTGGCCTTATCTGAGGCTTCCATCTTTGGCATCAAGGAAGATCTGGTAATCGCAGCTGCACCCCGGAGATGGCAACATATAACAACTGACATACGCATAGAACCTCGTCGGGCAACAGTATAGCTGGTCATCATCAATCTTCTACCTGGGCTATCTAGTCTGGCAGTATCCCAGCTCTCTCTTGATGCAGAAGCTTCCAATGTAAGTCTTTTACCTCTTCAGAAAGCGACTTGGGCTTGAAGATGAGTTGTTGCCTCATACTGCCTAATACTACCCAATGTTCCCTAAATCTACCTAAAACTACCTTGAAGTATTCTAATCTTGTGATAGTGGTCGATACTTTGGTGTGATGATCTTCCTATGGGGTCTCACCGCATGCACAACGGCATTCACAAAGAACTTTGCAACACTTTGCGTCAACCGCGTATTCCTCGGTGTTTTCGAATCCTGCATGTCACCCATCCTCACGATTCTCATCTCTCAATACTGGACACGAGAGGAACAGCCCCTGCGTACGTCATTATGGTGGTCCGCCAGCGCTGTCGGCTCGTTCATGGCCGACGCCATAACATACGGCCTCTCGGGTAAAGATCATTCGGGCTCTAAGTATGCCGTCTGGCAAGTCATATACCTCGTCTTCGGGCCGATGACCATGTTCTGGGGTGTTCTCGTCTTTTTTGGTGTGCCCTCCTCGCCTCTGACCGCATGGTTCTTCAGCAAAAGGGAACGGAATATCGCTACTGATAGGGTGAGTAGCTCATGATTTCACCTGCCACCTATGCTAAACAAGCCATAGGTCTTGAAGAATCACACAGGCATTAAAAACACTGAGTATAAATGGAACCAGGTCCGGGAGTGCCTGATGGATCCCCAGCCATGGATATTAGCCATACACGCCTTTCTCCAATGCTTGCAAGGAGGAGGCTTAACATCAGTAAGCGAGCTAAATCAGAAAAAGGAGCACATTCTGACGACAACACAGTTCTCTAAGATCGTGTTGACCCAGACCCTCGGCTACTCCAGTCGTCAAGCCACTTTGATGGGCATGCCGTCCAATACCATCCACCTTGTCTCGGTGGTCTTTGCGTGAGTATCCAACTTTGCATTTTCATACCCTATTGCTAAAAGAATTTATCCAGCGGTTGGTTCTGTACTCGTTTCAAGAACACAAGGTGCTACGTCATGATCGCAACGAACGTCATTGTCTTGATAGGAGCCGTGTTGGTGGACAGTGAGTCTCCGCCATCATGATAGTCTGCCTGTAATCTGACTTGTCTTAGACCTTCCGCAATCTAACCACAAAGGCCGACTTGCCTCTTTCTACAGTAAGTTTGAAGCCTCCTTTCGTGGCTCAGAACCATTGCTCACAAGTACCTCCAGTTA
The DNA here is from genome assembly GCA_013184375.1 of Fusarium newnesense. Classification (NCBI taxonomy): domain Eukaryota; kingdom Fungi; phylum Ascomycota; class Sordariomycetes; order Hypocreales; family Nectriaceae; genus Fusarium; species Fusarium newnesense. Next base: position 51,324 of record JABCJW010000822.1, on the reverse strand, counting down.
TCTATGTGAACACCGTCCCTTTCGGACTTGGCATGAGCATGCTCTCCTCGAACATCGCAGGATTCACCAAGAAGTCCACCGCGAGCGTAAGCAACAAATTCTGGCCAATCTTAAGTATACCCGCTCTGATAACATTTACAGGTCATGATGTTCCTGGGCTACTGTCTTGGCCAATTCACCGGCCCTCAATTCTTCATCACGCACGAGGCACCGCAGTTCCAGACTGCTTTCAAAGGCTTCTACTCCTCAGTCGCTGCCATGATTGTTTTGGAAATCGTTTTGCTGTGAGGAAGCTTCTCATTTCACTTTCCTACAGAATACTGACTATTCTCTCTTAGCATCTACATCAAGTATCAGAACCATCGTCGGGGTCGCCGTGAGGTTCAAGAAGTCTATGACGTAAACATTTCTAGGGATGATTTAGATCTTACGGATTGGCAGCAAGGCTCGTTTAGGTATGTTTGGTGAGCCTTGGTGGAAAAGGTGCCATGTGATGAATGTTTATGTGATCGCGAGTCACGATTCGAAGGCTTGCTATCCTGTTCGCTGGTTCTTGAATTCTGTCGATCTGTCTTTGTATGCAATACTTCCTTCCAGTTGGCCAGGAATGAGTGCCAAATCTCGTTTACTTAACCGAGCATAACATTGATGTTGAATACATACCTAAATGTTTTATTTGTGGCACTCTCATAATGATCCCGCTTCAGACTATTTTGCTCTCGGCACCACACTGTAAACAAAGTTATAAAAATTATAGAGAGGAAATAGTGCTTAAGTCTATGAGAGATATGAAGAAGACAAGTTCCTGATGCTTGTCTTATACGTAGCGTGCTTCTAGGTACGCTTATCAGCGATTAGTCATTAGTTACCCCAGATTTCAAAATAAACTCCAAGACCGATGCACTTCGATCACCCCCTCATTCTCTGCACCGATTTTCGCTGTAACAAAACACCATGTCCTTATGCACCACCTGCGCCAGAAGGAAGCTCTCTTGTGATCAACTTAAGCCGCGCTGCTCACCCTGTCGACGCTCTCACCTCAAATGTGCTTATGAACCATCATCTCATGCTGTGTTTGAGTTTAGAGATGAGACAGAGCAGATCAGGACTCATTCGAGGCGTCGCGGGAAGACGAAAAGCACTACCAGGCAGTCTAGTCGTACAGAGATGAGCCCACAGGACCAGGCGACTTTTTCAATAGCCGAGACGGATGCACCGGACTCATTTGAGCCATCATCACTTGCAATGCTCGATGCGACGGCGATGCCTTGGATGGATGGGATATTTGACTCGTATCCGGATCAGCAATGGGACTTGAGTCCAGACTCCGCAGTACTTTATAATGGCGCCGCGCAACTTTGGTTGCCGCAAACTGATTCTCCCAGTCAAATACCCGCTGACTTCAACCCGGACAGCCTGTCGTCGAGTTCCCCTCAGACCGTCTCCGATCGTGTCCTGGCACAGCACTACACGCAGAATCTGGCTTCCAAGTACAGTTCCAAAGGCCAGACCTGGAACAATCACACATATTTCTTCAATAGATTCAACTCAAGCCATTCGTTTGTGATATCGGCTCTTTACGCTTGGACAGCTGCTCACCTCCACTGTAACGGGACTTTGGGCTCAGAGACTAGCGCCCTAGAACACTATGACAAGAGTCTCACAGCTCTTGGGGATCAATTAGGCATCCATCTGGGGGTCGGGGTCGTGAATCAAGAGATTAGCCCGACTTGGCCTCAGCTTATCACCCGAGATGATGACCTGGATGCCATATCAGTGATGCTGTATTTCCTTGCTTGGACTGATCTTCTCCTCGCAAGAAAAGCTTCTCTAAGACGGATGCTCAGTCTCGAAGCTTGCCTTTTGGAAAGCCGAGGCCACGGTGATCAATCTCAGTCAGTTTACGGCAGGATGGCCGTGTGGTTCTGCTTTCTCGACGCTCGCGCGGCTATGTTTTCCCAGGGCGATAATCGTATCATCCAGTGTTTAGGCAACGACTTAGGGCTAATGTTCGCGGTGGACAAGTCCTACAGCTTTCTGCAACAAGAATACAATCTGCTGTACCCGAACGAAGAGCGACGATGGGATGAGGCTCATAGGCCTTTGTATGTGGCTACGTGTCGCTTGGTCGCTCTCTTAGGAATGATATCCAGAGGCGACCGCAACGCGGCGACGGCGAGTCAAGAGGCAAGTATGAGAGCATCATTAGATGATATAAGTCAGGTAAGCCGACAATAAGATCAACCCAGTGCTTTATAATTCCACTGCTGATGATGAAGCAGGGCCTCGTCAGTATCAGCGAGGAGAAGGCTGCAGAAAACAAAGTGCTCTCCATCTTCCTCACCGCCAACGCCCTCTTCCACGCGGTACACATCTACGCCTCGAGAATATATCGAGAAGAAGATTCACTTTATGCAGAGACCGCGCATGCCGAGGACATAATTGGCATCACTCGCCGGTTTTACTCCAAGCTGAAACGGCCGAGAACAGAAGCGCCCCCGACCAAGATATGGCCCATCCCACTGATCATGGCAGCGATTGAGGCAAAGGACCCTATCTACAGAGACTGGGCGCTACAGCTTATCAAGGACTGCTCTCAGGCTGGAAAGCATTATGTCAACGCCTGTGCTTTTGTCGAAAAGGTGCATGCCGCCGAGGAGGGAACGGGCTATCGCGCCGATCTTTCCCAGATCGCTCAAGACATGGGCGACGACTTTGTGATCTAACGGTTGCCCGCGTTCCAACTTCAACGCTTCGATAGACATTTTAGTCCTGGGTAGCGATGAACAGGGGGTGTTGGTTGTCGGTCGCCGAATTGGACTATTTGGGACAATCGGGCGACGCGCTAGCAGCCGCAACGAGGGATTGGCGACTACAGTTCGGAACCCGGTAGAACGCCCCGCCAGACCTCTTCGATATAAGTATTCGTGGTAGTGCAAGTGATACATGACCATTCTTCAGTAATCTCATCTTATCATTTACTATCTTTCAACATGCCTTCTGCCGAAATTTCCATCATGGAAGTCCCTCATACTTCGTGCTACCAGCACATTGTCGTCGAAGGCACGCCCTACGAGAGAGGACTTTCGCATGGAAGGCAGGTGGCTGACAAGGTCCGTGCCAACATCGAGTATTACAAGCTTCCTGGCAAGCTTCCTCATTGGTGAGTACAATGCTGGAACGACATCCTCACTCATTACTATGAGCGTCCGCTAACCTGCTGTCAAACGCAGGTCCATCTCCTCCAAGATCATCGAAACCGTCTACCTCCCAGCCTTTGAGAAGTTCTACCCCACCGGCCTCGAAGAGATCAGAGGCATCGCAGATGGAGCAGGTGTTACGATCGAAGAGGTCATCATGCTTAATGCTCGATACGACCTTGGCAGATGCATGTATCGCCTTCAAGACGGCGGCAAGACTCCGCAGGAGCTTAACGGCCATGATGAATGCACGAGCGGATTCTTTCCCCCCGAAGCAGTGGCATCCGGTCGCGCTCTGGCCGTGCACAACTGGGACATGTCCAGCCATCTTTATAACCAGGACCTAATTATCTACCTCGAAGTACACCCCGACCCTTCAGAGGACCGACCTTCTATGTTTATTCTCACTGAGGCTGGGCAACTGATCCGCAGTGGGATGAACTCGGCCGGTATGTCGGTTACTGCAAATTCGCTACTATCAAGCGAAGACTACGTTCCCATCTCGCATACCGACCAGAACGGAGTCTACCATGAGATCAAGAACCCGAAACCTGTCCTCCCGCTCTCAGTAGCAAGACGCGTCTTCCTTGAGTATAGCAACTACGCCGAGGGCTTGGTGGCAATTAACGCCTTTCCCCGCCACGTCTCAGGAAACCTCCACGTCTCGACAGGCGAAGGGTTCGCAATGGCTATGGAGGTCGCGCCCAGCCGCGTGTACAAGTTCTACGGAAACATTGATGATAATTATCTTATACACAGCAATCACTTCCTCAGTCCAGAATTTCTGAGTCGTGATGATGTTTTTGATCGTTCTCCTGGTGGAAGCACGTGGTTCCGATGCTTGCGAGCCGAGAGGGGAGTAAGAGCAGATTGTGCAGCGGGGAGATTGACGCCGGAAAAGATCAGGACGGCATTTTCGGACCACTTGGCTTACCCTGAGAGCTTGTGCAACCATCCGAATCTCAATCAGAAGAACACGCCGAGCGCTGTGCTGACTGGGTATACGTCCAAGGTGAACATGACGGTCGCATTCGTCATTTATGATCTGGTGGAACGGGCAATTACAGTGTGCAAAGGGCCTCCTTGCGAGGGCGTGCTGCAGAAGTTCAAGCTTGAGGAGAGGCGATTATTGAAGACACACAATAGTAGCTAGAATGTTTTTGATTATCCGACCCAGGCTTGATGGACATGTTGTTCACATACAGGTAGATATGCATTACACAAGAAAAAGAATTATTCTGCAGTTACGTTTCATTCTACTGTCAGTCTTAAGTTCTCTGTGGTGATATAAGCTCTCAGCCACCAGTCTCAACTGCAAATAACACATCTAGCTCACAACTTAAACATCATACAATCCAGCATCCATGGATTTTGTGGCAACGTAAAACGCTATGCGTTAGATTGTCAAGCTTGAAAAAATGCTTAAAAACTTGGGTATCTAGGGTATGTAGCAAGAAAATGAAGCTGAAACCTGGGGATGTTTTGACAGGGATGTTGACTGAGGCCGAAACGTCGCTTTGCTCGAGGCTGAAACCAGGGACTCACGATATAACAGTTGTGTTTCAATAGCTGGAATCGATGCTCCAGCCTTGAGCACTATTTAAACCATCAATTCCTACCCCCAAAGACCGACTTACTATCACCATCATCAAATCTCTTCTCCTTCTCATTTCACATTCTCGGTAGCGCCGCCACTCCGCCCACCATGAGAATATCCTCAATAGCCCTGCTTTCATTCCTGTCAACAGCCATGGCAGCTCCCTTGGTCCGTGGCCCCGGCGGTCGACTTGTACAAGAAGGTGCCGGTTGCACGTTAGTACAAGGCAGAAGCGTCTGTGACGATGGATTCGGCAATACCTTGTAAGTTCAATTATCCTCTTGCATAAAGTAATTCTCGTGCTGATTGTCGTCTGCAGCTTCGAAGATGATCCATTCTCGTCAAAATAAGAAAATTGAAACGCGAGGAGGAATGAAATGATGAGGCTTCTCACAGTGGAGGATTGAGACCTGAATAATTCCGCTCGAGGCGTTGAACTGCAGGATGGGTGGCTAGTCCACCCGGGCCGTACAAGATACCACAAATAATAATCTAATGAATCAACAATTATCTCCAAGCTTGCTCTGTCTTTGTCGTGCCACTTTGACTATTGTCAGCCATTGACTGTAATCCAGGCGGGACCGTCGGCATAAGTGGAACAGGGAAAATGAGGCCATCTCCACTGAGCCCAGCCGCGTAAGAAAACTTGCGGCCTGACATGGATAAAGCCTGCGCAGACCACAAATTTGTCAATTCTATACCAATTGATCATCTCAAAGGTAAATCTGTGGATTTCCCCATTCGAATGCGCTGAAGTAAACAAAGCTGGCCGAATACGATTGGACTAAAACCTCGGCTCTGCATTCCACGTCGCTATGCATGCTGCAGCTGCATGTTGAGTTGGGCACTGAGCGCCTCACTTTCCGACCAAAATGGAGAATAAAATACCTAAGCCTGGAGCAAATTCTCTTTCAACCCAACTTAATCTTGTATTCTTAATCACAGAAGTCATGACTTCATCTAATTCTAGCGAGGACTTGTTTCCCGCCCTGGAGTCGCTCTCCAGATTAATCGTGCCCCATATTAAGACTGCGATATTCGTCGCACTTGTTTTAAACCAATTTACTATCTTCCCTGACTTTAATATTATTATTTCGCAAATATCGAGTCCCTTGATTCTCATCGTCGCGCTGTACTTTGGTGGCATTTGGACACTGCCCAATGGCCAGGAGAGTACCAGCACCCTTTCTTGGAAGTTGTTGCTGGGGCCATTCTTTGACTTCAAGACAATCTCCAGTCGGGTCGGGACATACTTCAAAGGTAGGATTGATCATTCTTGTCGATGGAAAGCTAGGTACTGATGTTTTGTGTTCATTACAGTGGGCTCATTGATGTCTTTGGCTTACTACCTGACCCTCTACTACGACCTACCTCTTCCTTTCCAACCATGGGTTCAATACATGTTCGTCGGCATTGCAACGGCTGTATCGGCCGCTGCATATCTCTTCGCTCCCATCAGCAAGATTTACGGACCACTGCGTTTCTGTTACCTTGAACATGCCCAGACATACTGGCTAGTGGTGAATTGGTGGTCACTAACAGCCGTGGTCCCCTTCTTCTCTCCCACCTTGCTACCCGTCTTTGGCTTCTGCCTCATCAGTGTGACAGTTGGTACATGGGTTCACATCTACTTTGCATACCGCGAGAAGGTTCGAACCATCGCTTGGACTGTATCCGAGAACGCTGCCCGAGCAAAGGCTGCTGCTGAAGAAGCCCGAGATTTCGGATCCATGGCTAAGAAGTACGAGGAGCAGATGGTCAACGCTGCAGCTGAGGCACGACGAGATGCTGTTATTGCCAACTCAGTTAGACTGACGGACTTTTTTGACTGTGCATCTCGTGCTTGGTCTGCTCTCGCTGAAGCTACGGCCCCAGCTGAGGATGCAGTCGCTCAAGCTCAAAGGGTCATCGCTTCGGCTATTATCTGTGAAGAAACAGAAAAGGTCGATGATAAACAGAAAGCCGAGAATGAGCGGCTAGCCACATATTTCAGACAATCCGCCGAAACAGCTCACGAGCGCGCAAGAGAAACAGTCGCTCTCCTCCGCGCCGCCCAAGCTTCCGTCCGCGGTTCCGAAAACGCAGCACGACAAGACGAAGTCTCCCGTCGTCACGCAGAGCAGACGGCTGAGAATGCTTCCAGCGTTGCCAAATCTGTTAGCGATACTGTCGCATCTATTCAAGATGCTGAGCGCAGAGCGGCGTGGGCTGGTGGCGCCGCTGCGAGACGTGCCGAAGAGGCCGTGACTATGGCGACGAATGGAGAGATTGAAGAGGCTAAAAAGGCTGTTGCTGCTTCCGAGTCTGCGTTCCAAGCTGCTGAGGAGTCGGCCAAGATTGTTCGTGAGGGGATGGAGGCTGCGCAGAGGGGGTTGCAAGAGTGGTTGCAGAGTAGTCGGCATGGGGTTTAGGTGAATATTGAGCTGTGTGAATGGTTAAATTAGCTATCAGAGTGCGACAGTAAAGACATATAGTTTCTCAGATCTACTACCTTCGCTTTCTGTATATTACAAGATACTGGTTATACAATTTACTATCTAGAAGCTATTCATGTGCAGGGTCTGTAAAACCAGACAAGCAAATGACAATTGAACAGAAAAGAATTAGTTTTGTAAATACCTAAACCATTCCTTTGAGAACAGAGCCTTCGCTTCATTTTCCAGCAGTTTGGTATCAATGTTTCTTCCTAGCAGATTCCAATGTACTGAGCACAGCCTATACCTATGTAAGAAGTGGTTAAAGGCTCCTTGGCTATTGCTTGACGACATCGCCTCCACTGCAGCTATGCGTCGGCAATCGCTACAGCGAAGAGCATGCTTGATATATGAAATGTCTCGAATTAATTCCCTCTCGTCTGAAGAGACGGGCTGGGTGTCGATCAGGGACGTCGCAAGATCCCATCTGTTCAATCGAACTGCATGAAACAGTACGCTGTCGCTTGCGTCGTCGAGACCCCGGTTCAGCGGTTCTCCGAAAAACACCTTTACCATGTCCTGACATATGGATACTGAACAGCGATGGTGTAGCAATATCTTCTTAAACAGAAGTGTAACAGTTGCTTTATGCAGTGGAACAGACCCTCCAGTGTCTAAGCACTTCGCCAGTGAGCGTTCAATAACTTGAATGTTACTTGGGAGTGCCGCCTGCACAGTACCTAGAAAAACAAGAGTGTTGTCCAGTTGTTGTTGCAGATAAACATGTTGACTCTGATCTGAATTCCCTAAGAATCCAAATAGACCATCATCGTGAACACGCGGTCTCTGTGGTGAACGAAGTCGTTCTGCTACGAAGACTTTCATACGTTCCATGTCAACCAAAGCCCCTTCGATTAAAATGTCAAAGAATGATCTCCCCAGGCGCGTCCTCGAAGAAAGGATTAACTCCAATTCGAACCGTTTGTCGTGATTGAAGCTACGTAGTCTTTCGATTGAAGCACCAGTGCCAAGTTCTTCAGCCAAGACTGCGAACGGGTAAAGGTATGGGTGTTCATGTCGCCGATAGCCATAAATCAGAAGGTGACACATTTCTTCTCTTAAGGAATACTCGGCTTCCTGTGGACAAGTACAGTTCCGAAGCACCTCGTTCTCATATAGTGAGGGGAAATATGAGATTCCACTGGCGACCGCTGCCCTCAGTTCTCGGACAAGATCAACGTGGTTTAGTTGCATTCTTGCACGGCTGAGACATTGATTTCCACACATTTCGTGATTCTTGCTCACTGCCATCCTGTTTATGATGACCGAAAGGTAATCGTGAGGACGGAGATTCGCTGGCCTCTTGTAGTCCTCTACAAGCAGCATGAACACACGGCAAGCGAGACCTGTGTTACGTTTCTGAATGGCATACATAAAAACGTGGCAAAGGTCTCTCAGCGTGGATGTATTCATGAGCCTGCTGTTCTCATCTGTCTCAAGGGATACAGCGGTTTCGCGATACGAGTCAAACCCGGGGCCAAAGAAGAGGACATCATTGCCGATGATCTCGCTGACACTTTTTGTCCAGGCTGGCTCGAACCATGGCTCGCCCTGGGAATATTGACGGGGCCTTCGCAGAATCTGGCCTAGTAATCTCCATGTAGCCTCGTTCTTGATGGAGTCGATACGAAGCTGATGCTTGAACCAGTGTTCAGAGGCATATTCGAAGAATGCATATCCCTTCGAGCTCTGGGCGGGACCGAAATTATGCATGGGAAATGAAGAGAGCATAGAGTTGTTCCATTGGACCTTGCCAGGTCGACTATTTCTTAACCGCGAAGCTGCAACGGCTTCTCGTGTAAATCGTCCAATTAGGGACCCAATGGTACCTCCTACTGCGGTCTGCATTGTCTGCTCTGCCAGTCCGCCCATGTCGATATTCATATGCGAAGGGTCCGTATTGAGGTCTCTATTGCACCCCACGGCCCTCTGGAAGTTATCAAGGCTGATATAAGTGACGCATAGCTCGCCCATGAATTGATCACACTTGTCTGCGTCGAGATGAAAGTCCGTCAAATCTCCAGACCCTTGCGTGAGAAGGTATTTCTCAATCGAGTGATGGCTAAAGTGAACAGTATCGGACTCTTCCACGCATATAAGGTTCTCGCACCACGTAGGAAGGCGATGTATGCCACTGACAAGATCGTCGTGGTCAAGAGTCTGTTGGCCTATCTCGACCGAGAGAGCCTCGCGAAGTTGATCAAGAGTTAGCGGCTCAAAGGACCCTTGGATCAGAGCGAATGACTTCTGGACGATCGATTTGTTGTTTTTCTTTGCTGTTATACGGCCAAGAGTGCGGTCAAATGTAGCTGGGAGGTCGACTGGGATGTCTCGAAGTGCCTGTCTGATTTCCTTATCGGACTTTCGGGAGCAGATATCATTAATCGTGAGGGAAACCCATAAAAACCTTACACTGTATTAGCAACTTGTCCTATGATCCGATAAGGGTTTCTGCTTACATCCCCTTTTCCTTTTGCTGTATCACTTCGATGATCTCATCGACCAGCTCTGTATCACTGACTATAAGCTCGTTGGCTGAAATCTTGTTTCTGATGATATCCTCTGCATACAACCGGATATCTGAACTCGTGGGCTTCAATCCAGTATAGAGACGAGTGGCTTCAGGTAGAATTCGGTCGATATCGCTTGAACATTTTTCGCGGGATGACAGCAAGACTTTGATTCGACGGGCCTCTGGGAGCTCGTCAAGAACTTGGCGAAGAAATTTCAAAAGTCCTAGCTGCCTTGCGACGTCGACCTCATCCAATCCATCGATGACAATAAACCAATCGTCTAGGTTCTTTGCCGCGGTTGTATAAAGTAATCTCAATGACTCCACTGAGAACATCGACGACTTAGCTTTCTCTAGACAATCATCCAGCTCAGAGACGGCACTTGAATCCAACTTCTGGATCGACGGGGATGCCAAAAGCTGCTGGAGACAAGATCGAATCACTGTCGAGGCAGAGAGACTTTTCCTTTCGTCGAAACGAAGGAAAAAGAAGGAGGTGAATTTTCGAGATGCTGGAGCACGGCACAGCCGTTCTATAATTGAGGATCTATAGACAGTTAGAAAGATTTACAGGACTAATAGTAGTAGTAGACGGACGCTAAGATTGTCTTTCCAGATCCAACTATAGGTCTCGTTAGATAAAGGACGTGTCACGTACAGGAGTGACCCTTAACTCACTCTTGCCTGTGATATGGAGGACAGCTGTTTTGTTGGCGTTAGCCCACTCTTGATATTCAGGTGTGTCAAAACACCATTCGGCGGTGCCCATGTGACGTTTGTTGCGCATGCTGTTGAACGTTGGCATGAAATTATAAGAAGTTAGCTCATTGATAAGCATGCTTCGCTTCTTATCTGAAAGGATTGTAAGTTCAATTCGTAACCAGAATGCACAGAGATTTACCTCTGCCGTGCTTTTCTTTGAGATCTTGCAAGTCTTTCATGGCAGTGCTGTACTTTGTTGCCCACGTAGAGAGTTGCTGTCTGTAATCTGAAGCCTTTTGCCTCTCCTCAGTCTGCTGCCGCTGCTCATGGCAATCAGCTTGTGCTTGGGCCAGCTTAATTTCGCTCTGCGCGTTCTCGGCTTTTGTCTTGACGTCCTCAACATAGCTTCGAATATCGGTCTCAAATGAGCATGTGATGGCTCTCCAGACTTGGCTCGTCAATGCTTGAGAGATGAGAATTAGCTTCAGGGAAATAGTTCGTGGTTTCCTAACACATACTGGATTGACGGATAAGGTAAACGACCTTTTCGCAGCAGAGAATCACAGACGTGTGAAATTGACAAATTGAATCATTTACACGGGCCGAATCTTGATATAGAATCTGATAGTGCCCCAATCTGGAATACAGGGAGCCGAACCCTTGTAACGATTCAACGAAGGATTGGAATTGGGATAAGAAGTTTGCAAGAAACTACAGAAATATTAGTTAGTAAAAAGATAGGAATTAATAGCTGCTAAGAATATATACCATAAATGTCAACTTGATTGAACCCCAGATAAGCGCGCTGATATCAGGATTCGATTGAATATATGTGTCGATGACGGGAGTGAACTGTTGAATAATTTGTAGAAATGATGTAAGCCGTGAAGCTATGCTTTTACCTCTCCGGTTTCCACTTTGCTGCATGTCCAGCTCAGCTGTGAAGACAATTATCGACTGCGCATCATGCGGTAGGTTCTTCAAGCCCTGTAGGCGTTTCCGATCGTCATCCGTCAGCGTAGCTTGGAAGTGAGCGACTGCGTTCTCGAGCTCAGTAACGGCAGTACTTCTTTTGGACTGAGTGCAGTCGCCGGCTGAGGGTGTATCGCGACGTGGATGCGATGTCTGATGAGGAATCATGGTGTTCCAGCATGGTGTTGGCTTTAGTGATGGATGCTGATGGCAAGATTCTGGGCCAAAGGCGCCTTGGGCTTTCACAGCCTGATCTGAGGCCTCACGTGCCAGCACAGACAGAGTGACTGAAAACGTGATTTTGATTGGAGGGCATTTTCACAAGGCAGAATTGGCTTCAAATGACGTCTCTTGCAGCCGGTGGCTTGATTGCAGTCCCGTCGCGTGCTGCATCCATACTAAGTTCTCTGTACTTTATCGATGCACCCGAATTGCTTTACGATCGTTGTCGCGTTGTTGACTGGCTTTCCTATCAAATTGATAAAGGAAGACAGATACGATTCCTTGTCCATTTTACTAAAGTCCAGATCAAACCGACCGAAGCCTTGCTTTTGCTAATCATCAAATCGCAACGTTGATCTATACCCCATAGTGTATATACGGTGCCCAATCTGCCGACCCAAGGTTATTCTCCGTGCTACCGATCAAAGCTGCGTCTCTGACCGAACGCGATAGAGACCCTTTGGCTGCAATATGGCCATCGAAGTCGGCAGTAGTTCTCAGACCTTGGCAAGTCTCGTGCTTCTCTATCCACCTTCTCCTCAACTCACGAGTTGCCTTGTGTAGCCCCTGGCAGATAGACTCATCCGATATCCCGGACTCAAGAAGCTCCTGATACGTAATCCTTGCTATCTCGACAGAAAGATCATCTTGGACGTTCCACAACGTCCCGATTACATGCCTGAATCCAGCAATTTGAAATGCGCTGATGAGATTGATATTCTCGTCGAATGACGTCTCATCTTTGATCTGGCCTGTGCCGCATGCTGAAAGGTACGCCAGAAAGGGTGCTTTTTGACGAATATTCATGTCAAGAAGGTCAGAAACCTTGAGCGAGTCATTCTCCCAGTCTTGCAGGAGCAAACAGCTCTTCGATGGATCCTCTGTATGAGCCAGGCCATGACCCGCAAAATGGAAGATTTTGCAATCTGGGAGATAGCGGATAACCTCTTGCTTAGTACGTTCTGGTATTATTGACTTCAGTTCCATAGAGCGGATGATACTCCCTATCAGTTCTACCTCTTCGTTGGCAAAGGAAAGCGTGTCATGGCCTGGCGTATGCTCCATCGCAACGAGCAGTGCCTTATCAGAACTGGATGAGTGGAATAAGTCTCGACGGCCACGAATGATGTTGCGGATCGAAGAGCCGTACGAAGAGATGACTCTGTCTAGTACTGCGTCAAAACCTTGCTGTTGGTGGTAGCCTGCTGCATGAAGTGGAAGTTGAACTAGAGGTCCTGTCGGGATCCACCAAACATGGGGCAATTTATCTGTCGGCGGAGGCCTGGCAAAGCCTAGCATATTAAGTATAGGGCCCATAACGGTGTCCCATAACCACTCAAGGGTTTGAGGACTTGCCAGGGTCCAAGGCTTGATCTTGCGCTCCAGTTCCTCCAGAGTTATACTAGATAGTTCCAGCGCACGAACCTGGCCGTCCGAGACCAGTAGAGCATCACAACGGAGTCTACTGGCGTTGATGGCAACGATTGGGCCGCGCTCTGAGGCATTGCAGATGTCGTCTTCGGTATGTGAAACCATGAAGTCTTCGTATCCAGGTAGCTTACGGATCTCAACTGCCAGCTCAGTGAATTCTTTGGCAGCGGCATGCCTTCGATTGATCGAAGCCTGCGATTGCACATCCGTGGTCTTGCCATGCTCAGCACGTCGGTCCAACTCACTCTGCAAAGCACGATATCTCTCTGCAAGATGCGGATGCTGCCTCGCGAGATCTTGCACATCGCTCCGCATGTCTTGCAGCGATGCTCCAATGATACCACGGCCTTGTTCGAGGAGCTGTAAGGCTGTCATGGGTGACTGGCCCGCTTGTAATGCTGCTGCTGCTGCGTCGGAGGCTAGCCCAACCACTTTACCAAGGACATACTGTCGGTCGTGATTCTCGTGGGACCATGAAACAAGCTTTGGGATAAGACTCACAGCGAGCTTTGCGGTATCGTAAAGTTGTTGACTGTCTGAAGAGTTGGACAGAATGGCTTGGCCAGCTGTAATGCGATCTTCCGTCGCTGACATGTCGTGATGAAGAGCTAGTTCGTAGTTCTTTATGCACTGTTCCAAGTCATGCTCATCTCCTGTCGTGGTAAATAGGTTTAGGTAATGGCTAGCAAGGCTGTTTAGCCACGCTGCTCTGAGCGCATGATCTTCTGACATCAGACTCAAAGCTTCCTCGGCGTTACGGATGGCCTCTTCTAGATCGTCGAGATCTCCAGTATACTCATATCGATCGCCCAACTGGTTTCCCAGAATATTCAAATAGTCCGCTCTCTCTGAATGGTCCAAGGGCATAATGGTAATAGCTTTCCTCTCAAGTTCAATAGCCTCATCAACATCATCCAAGTCTTGTGTCCTTGAGAATCGGTCTCCCAATTTGATCGCGAGGTTATAAAGTCGCTCAGGGTTCTCAGGCTCTATGTCCAACGACTTTCTGGCGCAATCGATGGCTTCATCAATGTCGGCAATGTCGTCTGTTCTCAGATACCTATCACCGAGACGGTTTCCCAGATTCGTCAAGATCCAACCTTCATCGTCACCACTGGGAGTGAGCTTGAGGGCCAGTCTTTCTAACCGAATTGCCTCTTCTAGGTCTGCTAATCCTTCGGTCTTCAGATACTGACAACCAAACAGTCTCCCTAGACAATGTAGCCATCTGGGTTTCCATCGGCTTTCGGCAATCAAGGCGAGTGCTTCGTCTGCAACCATGAATGCCTCTTCAAGATAGGCTTCATTTTCGGTTCTTTCATGCAGAATACACAGATGGTTGGCTCTTGTTATCATCCAATCCACTTTCCTTACATCCGTTTCTGATGAGTCGGTAATCTGCCGATGAAGTTCGACGCATTCTTCCAAGTCCTCTAGCTCGCCATTCCATCTATACCGGTTATAGAGAATTTGTATCAGATTTTTGATTACGTTCTCATTTTCAGGCTTTAGTTCCACGACTTGCCTCAAGACCTCGATACTCTTGTTTAAGTCTGAGATTTGTCCTGCAGCTTCGGACCTCTTGTCGAGATTCGCACCCAAAGCAGTCAACCTGGCAGCCATCTGCGAAGTATGACCGGGGTCTGTGGCGTCGATAGAGAGCTTTTGGTAGCGAATGACCTCATCAAGGTCAGCAATGTCTTCCGTCTCCTCGTACTTTTCTTCGAATAGAAACTCAAGTCTTCTGACGAATACAATCCTTCGTGGATCACTTTCTGGTGTAAGCTCCAACGCCTGGATCCCGAATTCTATGGCTTCTTTCATATCATTGAGATCTTCTGTCTCAGCGAATCGATCGTTAAGTTCATTGCTAAGTAGATGTGATTGAAGAGCCTTGTTTTGGTGATCCTCGGGCGGGGTTAATGCCAATATCTCCCTTCGCACCTCAAGGGACTGATTGAGATACTGTACATCCTCAGTTCTTGAAAAAGCTTCTTTAAGCTGTTTGATGCGATGGGTCAATATGGAAATTCTCGCTTCGTTGTTTTCGGTGCCCATCTCTAGCTTCTTCCCCAGGGCAGTGATTGTATGCACAAATTCCATTTTCTGATATTAGCGCAAGTTCATAGGGCTACAGTGGAGGTAACACTACGCACTTGAGATTCTAGCGGGAGGGAGTATAATGGCAAACGGACCCGTTGACATTAAGCTTGATTTGTCGGCTTCATTTGGAGTTCAGCCGGTATCTAAATACGGTACTTGAGATGCACTGTCGATTGAGCTACTCAATTTTGCTGTCAGCACAAATCAACGCAACAGGCTTGAAGGTACTTGCTCACATGGACATTTAGGCTATCATGCATAAGCAAATGCTGCCTGTCAGTTTGTTCGACAAGGCCTCCAGCAGGTCAATCACATCATCTTGGCGAGAATCGGCTCTGCAGCTTTCAAGCTTACTACATGCTTGGTCAGCCAGTCACTGGCTGGCATTCTAAAAACAACAGGGGCGATTACGGAAAAGAAGGCCTCCCAACAGGCAACAGCCAAAAGATAGCGAATCATTGTGCTATCACAGCAGTCGTGTAACACTCACTGTAACATTCTGCAGAACGTCATCACACTCAGTGGCACCGCCCTACCCTCCCAGCATGTAGTAAGCCGGAGGGAACATTGGTTGCTGATTGGCCATGGAAATATCGCAGATCGAGAATCTACTGTAATAGGTGGAAAAAAGCTCGTCGTGCATCAAAGTTGCCTCTCTGCTACTGCTGCATGATAACTCGCTTCAAACCTACTGGTGATGCGTCGTCTATTCTTTGGTAGGCCTACTGGGTCGCATTACGGTTGAGCCGCATTCTCTGGCTGGTTTCTAAATTCTCAGTACTTAGGCTTAGCCTCCATGACTTTAAATATTTGACCTGCTGCTAGTACTGGATAGGTCTAGGACAGCCCATTGTAGCGACACCATTTGATTCCCAGCGTCCTATGAGCAGTCCCTCCGCTGAAGGCCTCATTCACAATGCAGGATTCCTCAGAAGACCAAAAAGCTCCAATCGAGTCAGGGTACGTTGCATCTTCTAGCAAAGCATGAGGTCACTAACCTTCGCATAGTCACCAGGATGCACCCGAAGTCGAGGTGATTGACGGTGGCCGCCCAACCATCAGAAGCTTCGCTACAGCATGTTTTCTCACAAGAAAAGGCTGGTATTTAGCTAATGATTTTTAGACCGCTAAGTTGAGACCAAATGATATTGTCAAGGTACTCTCGGATGGATCGACATACACAGTGTCGGAAGTACGGGGAGGAAAGTATATCCTCTGCGATGATAGCGGCAAGGAGGTTATGCAAGGGCGCGAGTATGATGAGAGCGAGTTGGAATTGGTGGATGATCTATTCTAGATTATTACCTTTAGTTGACTGTCATATCTGAATGAACAGTGGTTCGAACTATGAAATTGTGCGACATCCATGAACCCTTATTTCCAGCACTCCTCATTCGTCCACCGGTTTTCAAGTGCTTGATGAAGTCAGAGAGTATCTCTGCGCTTGCAGATGTATTTCTCGAGTTTGCCTTCATATCCAGTCCTGGCAAAACCATACCCGGAAATGAAACTGGTTTGTCAGTGATGAAGACTTTGATGACATCTCGAGCTTGAGTTCGCAAATCCAGGTGCGTCGGAATCGTCATCTTGAGCTTCATTTCCTTGATACCACTTTTCTGGCCTTGGGCTGGCGGCACGAGGACATAATCATCGCCTCCTGTGCCAGCCACTAGATTGCGCACGCCCCAGGACGGAGCAAAGTCAAAGACGGCCATGTAGAGAGGATGATCTGCATGGTTTTCGATGGTGAATCCGAAAGTACCCCCATCTGGAACCTTGAAAATGCCATTCCCAGAGCATTCCACAACTGATTTGATGCTATATTTTGCCCTGAAGTCTGGAGATGGAAGAAGGTTTCCTAAGCCCTCAAAGTACTTGAAGGTTGTAACATGTTGAAGAGTGTCCATCATCCTGGAAAATGAACCGTCCGAGGCAGCATCGAGGGTCGGTAGCTGGAGCATATTCTCTTCCGCTTCACCGACAATTTCGTATACGTTGGATTTGTTGATGACGAGTCGAAACATGCAAAGAGCTTTGTCTTCCTTGTCTATGAGCGTGTTACAATACTGTAGAGACTTTGCCTTAGCTTCCCACTTCTCCTCACGTGTTACCTCCTCCGGAAGCCAGACCTTGATGCATTCAGAAGAGACTGTCGATAGCTGGGTAGCCTTTAACATTCCAAGATCTTTCACAGTAAAAGGAAATACCGGGGATGACGTTCTTTTGTCTTGCAGCATTGTCAACTCAGAGTCGAATGCCCAAACATTCGCCACTCTGCATTTGACTCTTGTGTGAGAGCTCCGATTTGAACTAGTCGAAATACCTTTATGAATAGCGAACTCATCTCCAATCGACACTCCATGGACCTGCCCCGCTTTTATGAATATTTTTGAGCCTTCTATCTTGGATACAGGCAAGGCAGTGAGAGAACCTGTATCTAGAAGCAAACCAAAGAACGACAGGCGAGTATTGCCGTAGCGCATTGGAGTCTGGCTGCAACCCGACGCCTGCATCATAGAAACGACGGTCTCGTGGAGCGATTGGTGCGACACCGATTCTTTTACCTTAGCCAAGGTCGTAAGGGCTTTGAGAAGGTGATGGGTGAGTGCGCCTCGTTTCTGGGTCTTGTTGACAAGGACCTCCATGGCCTTTTCGTGGGGACCACAAGCCGTAATAATCGTGTAACCTTCGGGATTGACAAGCCAATCTCTATCAATTCTTGCATCCCTCTCGGGGATGCCTAGTGCCTCTTTGCATTCTTGCTCCTGTTCGGTTCTGTCGGCATCGAGCGATATGTCATATTCCATAGCCCGGACTCGGTCGCCTCGACTCACGGCGCCTGAAAAACAGCAGTCCAAAGCGACAGTGACAACAAGGCCTTTGTCGACCATTCTTCTAAGAGCCTGTGCTAGAAAGCGCCCGCGAAAATAGCTGGCCCCATGCTCGCCATTTTCGTAAAGTACCAAACCGAGCTCGCCGAAGCCCGTTTCGCCAACATTTCCATCCGCTGGTAGTTGAGTGCCATGCCCAGAGAAGTGAATATACACATGATCTCCAGGCTGTGCAGAATCAATAATTATGCGAAGATGTTTCAGAACATTTGCCCTGGTTGGCCTCTCATCAGGTGTTTCTGGTGGATCTTTAGTGGGCTGGTGATCCTTCGGCACGGTGGCTGTGAGCACGGAACTATGGATAGCCGTAGCGCTATGCTGTTCCAGATAGGCCCTCATGTCGCTAACGTCGGCAACACTGCCATGAAGATGTAGATCCTTGGGGTAATAATTAATTCCAATCATTAGCGCCCAGCGCGCTGAAGATTCTTTAGTGGCTGCCATTTAGATGATTTCAGAGGATCATACTCGGAGCGTCCTTGTGTATGGTCTGATTTTGAAGGACGAGGAGTTGGACTGTTGGGTGATAAGCATTGCTGTTTATGCAAATCCCTGGTATTATGGGGGCTGAGTGCATGCCCAGCTGACGCCGCAGCGGCACAACCGAGCCTATAAGCTTGGGTCGCAAAGAGGCAGCTCGAGACACTAAAAAGTACAACTTCAATCACAATTCAGTTTCAACCCACGAAATAGAGTGAAAATTATTAGCATTCTCCAGCGTCTTCGACATTCATAGAATACTAACATTGCCAAAGTTTGGACGGCAACACAAGCATTCCAAGGAAGAAGCAACATGTCTTCAACCACTTCCGATATCGAATTAGGCCAATGCAACACTCCGCCATTATCGAGGATAGGTACAAACGGCAGAAGCTGGAGGTTCAGGTGTCCAAATCTGGTATGGCCATCATCTGCCTGCTTCTCACTTCCCTTGTCACCTTTTTGGAACAAGAGCGCTCCGGTAATGCAATTACCCCAAAGTAAGCAAAGCTGTCAACGAATTTGCTTGTAAGCGAGGCTAACGGCTATCAAGTCGAAGACTACCCCAAGGGATACCCGCAGTTTTCGTCATTAATATCTTCGCATGAATCCTTTTTTGTCGCACGCAGGTTTCTCAACGTCCGCGCTCGATTATTACTGCTCAAGCAAAATCGCGTTGTCGCGTTAGAGAGCAAGCTGCACAAGATTGATCGGGATGAAGATAGACCACTGTTCCTCGGCAGTTGTCAGCGGGATCAGAATCAAGACAGAGCCAAGGTTGTTGCTGAGCTTGACCAAGCCCTGGAAGATCTCGGTACGATATTGAGGCCAGCTGCAGTGACCTTACGGCTGAACTGACATGCATAGACAAGTTCCTATTAAGAAGTCGACAGATTTCAGACCTCGAACAAGCAGATCCTCGTGCTGTAACAAACCTGCAGAACTGGGTTAATGGCACGGGATCAATAGCACGGGCAGAAAGCAGGTTTCTGAACTATCCACTAGAAGAGCTCCTAAGTACCAGTCCACGCGACGAATCTGCCATGATAGGACTTGAGAATAACGTGGCTGAGAATCTGCTTCGTATGCGAGACTACTTTCTCCCGGTATATAAATACTTCCATTACCTCTAGAGGAATATTGCCTGTCATGCTGACGCCATTTACAGAGCTACTCCCCGAAAGTTTCTAGAGACACCGCCCATATTTATATCCCTACCAGGTCATCTGCGGCTCTTATTTCTCGTGCCTTGATGATCCCCATCGTTGTCGTCATGCTGCTGGCACCAGTTGTTCTCTGTTCCTACCTAAATAGCACATCATCACGGCTGTTTGCTGTTGGCGGTGCGACGGTATTCTTCGTTGCGATGATTTCTGGTGGCACGAGAATGAAGAGTCAGGAACTGATCATCGCGGGGGCCACGTAAGTTATCACCTATGTTATTTATGTTCTTCCTGCTAATTCTTCATAGATATGCTACTGTCCTTACAGTTTTCTTAACGGAATCTTCGGTCTTGCCAGGGTAAAAGAGTTAGTACCACGGTTGTTATCGAACCTTGTGTTTTAAAAAGTGCAGCAGCCATATGATAGTTTGGGACGTGTTTAGCAATCGATCATTGATCAATTTGAGTTCTTAAGGTCGGTTTCTGCTGCAATAAAACTTCGAAAGCGAGTAATGGGCGGTCATGGACATGAACGCCATGACTGCATTGTATTGCCCCTGACTTTAGATTAATCTCCTGTGAAGGAATTCGTATTAAGATGAACTTTTCAGTGCACAGTAACTGACTCACTACCACGCTACGGCACCTTACAAGGCCCATTCATAAGTATTTTGCGACTGTATAATTCGATACCACTCGGCACTTGGCTTACGAATATCCACCCTTCTTGGGTACTTTGAAGCCTGGCTGACAGCGGCACGGAGAGTTCCGCGCTGGGGGGCGGGCCATATCGTGCTAACTAGAAATGCGTAGAAGAGGCGAAGAAACCGAAACCGAAAGTCGGGGCCCTCACGAAACCCCACAACAATAAGGTGCTGACACGTAAATACGCGTATCACCAACTTCACGTAAACTCTTCTCGGAGACTTTTCTTTGATAGAAGTTGAACTGTGCTTCTCTCGGGACAATATTTAGACCGTTTCTTGTGCAATTGAACTGCTACAGACATACGCAGCTTTAAAAGTCAAAGCTTAAACGGGTCCCGGGCTCATCATAGACCCCGAGACGCGGAGAGTCTAACGATTAATAGACATGGAGGTCGATCCACTATCATTACTAATGTAGGTCGAATGCCGACGAAATGAGGTCATGTATATCATGCTAGATGGCGAAATATACAGTATAACGTTACTGCCATACTGTTTCTAGTGGCATCTATAAGAAGTCTCCAGTATCTATAAAACAACTTTAGAAGCTCAGCATTACTAGATAACAAGCAAACGAAACAACACACAAGTACAATCATCATGAAGGAAGCAATCGTCAAGAAAGACACATCCGTCGAGGTCATCGACTCTCCGATTCCTAAGCCAGGCCCTGGTGACGTGCTCATCAAGGTTATCATTGCAGGTAAGCTAAACCATCCCCTCGTCTTCTCATCGTAAATACTAAACCTTGAAGGCACCAACCCCAAGGATTGGAAGATCCCGCTTTGGCTCAATGAAGAAAGCAACAGCGGTGACGACATCGCTGGTATCGTCGAAGCCGTAGGCGAAAATGTCGTCGGTTTCCACAAAGGCGACCGCGTAGCCGCTTTCCACGAGATGAGAACTCCCCACGGTGCTTTTGCCGAGTACGCGACCGCGCCATACTACACAACTTTCCATATCCCAGATTCAATCTCGTTCGAAGAGGCTGCTACCATCCCTCTCGCCGCGTACACTTCTGTCTGCGCTTTGTTCCAGGAGCTTGAAATCCCCGAGCCTTGGTCGCCGCTTGCCAAGACTGAGGCCAAGCGTCCTCTTCTCGTTTACGGAGCTAGTACCGCTACTGGAGCTTACGCTATCAAGCTCGCCGCAGCTGCGAATGTTCATCCCATCATTGCAGTTGGGAGCCAGCGAAGCGAATTCATCAAGCCGTTCCTTGACGGGAGCAAGGGTGATGCGCTGGTCGACTATACTGCTTACAAGACTGAGGAAGAGCTGGTCAAGGCTATCCAAGAAGCTTTCAAGAAGGGGGGTGCTCCGGATGGTCGATGCTGGAAAGCCTTTGATAGCGTCTCTGAAGATTCCACTGTCAGAACTGTCACCAAGGCCATCGCCGGGCCTCCAGACTCGACTGGCCGAAAGCCAAAGCTCACTAATATCTTGATGAAGACTGAAGTCGAGGGTGCTGACCCCAGCGTCGATGTTGTGGTCTCCAAGGTCAGCCATGTTCACGACAAGGATGAGAAGAACAAGCTCCTTGGTGTTGTATGGGGTACAGCGTTCGCTAGGGGTCTTCGAGAGGGTTGGTTCACCGCCCATCCTTATGTCATTGGTAAGAACGGCCTAGAAGGTCTCTCGGAGGGTCTGAAGGGTTTAAAGGAGGGCAGGATCCGAGCCCAGAAGTTCTTGACGGTTATTGGCGAGACACCTGGCGCTGAATGAGGAGCTACTTCAATATCATCGATACTACGCAAAGAATCTTTTAGCATCATCTTGAACTACGTTGTAATTTCGATCGAACGCTGTTCATGGAAGCACGACTCAAACCGCGTGATCGTATTGAAGTCATATTGAATTAAGTATCCACGTAGCCCTTTCCCAGAGACAAGAAACAATTCCACGGACAGTTGAATGAGGCTATGAGTTTCAATGATAGACTGGATCCCCTGAGCATCATACCCGGCGAACTTGAGCATGATACTCGAAGTTGGAAATGGTTGTGATGTAAGGTCAGATAAGTAAGTCCTCTGTACTGTTCAAATGGACAGGACTCGGATATATTTCTCTACAGGAAAATAATTTACAATCTATGTAGTAATGTCAAGATCATGTAACAGCACAAGCGAATACCGAACAAAGACCCAATGGCGCTCCCTCAGGAACAGATTTGATAGTTAACGTGGCAAGATGGCTATGACGAGAAATAGCACCGCGTCCTTAATTCCGCGTGCCAGTTGCCTGACGCTTCGTCTTGGGGCAGGTAAATTACTCCTCTGGTACTTTGTACACATCTGCAGCGCTCCCCGTCCCCATCATTTGTCCCCGCCTCCTGATTTCATGCCGTTTCAACATCACCACTGAGAACGAATTAATGGGTACTCATGCTCATCTATCACAGCGGTTGCCGCTAACCACCAACGTTGACGACGCGTTCCAGATCCGTGAAAAGCCGTTGCAGAGAACAGCTGGCCGCCAGTGCACCAAACGAGGACCTGAAGAGGCTGACTGGTGACCCACCCAGACTTTCTACTTCCCTCTCCACCTGACTTGATCTTCCACAATGCTCCCTTCATCCTTCAACGATCAACAAAGCCCTTGAACGCTCGTGAGCTTCTCTTTGGCATCATACTCATGCTTCGGCTCTTGATATTCCAGGCTACCAACCACAGACAAGAACGAGAACTCGAGGGATACTCAGCAACCAGACTACATATCCTCCGATCCGAGTACAGCACAGTCTTTCGTGAGGTTGCCGGAACTCTCAAGCATGCAGTACCGCTTGATCAACTGACCATTTACCGTCTGCAGACTCTCTTCTAGCTCATTCCCTGTTCCAGCCACCGTTGTTATTGAGAAGGAAGCTCAAACACCGGAACGTTGCAACAGTACAAACGGCCAAAATCTCCCGCCCAACAAACGCCTCGCACATTTTCTTTATCTCCACCTGCAAACAAACGAGGCGATAATAGAGAAAGCGACGTAACAATGGCCGATCAAAAGGATACCTTCAAAACCATCCAAGGCGACTCCGAAGGAAACCCAGAGCGCGCTCTCTCCGATAATTCCTCATCTGCATCATCCAAGGTCGCTCTTCCCGTCGATATCCTCCATCACTATGCCCTTTGTTCGTCCGGCAAGAAGATCCCCTCTGTCGCTTCATTTCAGTTAAGCCAGGGTCTGTTCAACCGCTGTGCTGGCGAGCTTCAGAGCCGCTTCTACTCGTACGACTACAACCCCAAGGACGGCTTGATCACTATCAAGACGGAATCTTCCATTCATGCCTACGTTTCCGGGGCAGTTATGGCAAGTATCAGCGACAAGATCACACAGACAGCTCGTCTCCTCAGTGCCACCGTCCGCTTTAACGCTTGGACAGCAACTAATCCTCTCGAGTTCGACGGCTATACGTTCAAGTTAGATGGTCATGTCAAGGATTTCTCCAGCGCCTTGCCAGGCATCGGTCTTGAAGTTGCAAACTCACAGACAGGCCGGGACGCTATTCGCAAAGGCAAATCGATCATCGCCCAGTCCGGCGAACGTGTCAAAGTCGTCATCGTGGTCGATCTCACCTACATGGAACGCGGCAGCTGCACAGTGTCGGTCGTACGAACAAACTACCCTAACCAGGGCAACGCCGAAGCTGTTCTCGAAGTGGACCGCCTAGTAAGCTGCTCCTGTTTATCCAGCCCTTGAACTCGGTCACTGACGCATGCATGTTGTAGGAGTTCCAGACCTCGCAGGGACAAATGGTCAATGCGAATAGCTTCATTCAGCTCAACATCCAGAACATCTGCAGCACCTACCCGTCCGGTACCTTCCGGGTGTACTGCCATGAACTCTCCGCCATCGTCGACGATGGACGAATCCAGAACTCGTTGAAATACTAGGAACGAGACATTTTGCAGAACTACAAATGGTTTTACGTAAAGGCCAGCTGGAACAGCTTCTTTTCTAGTCATGTAATGGGACTTAGTCGGCCATGAGTGTACAGAGATTGCGATCAGTCAGAACAAGTAGCTAAGTGCTTGACGATTCTGTTCAATAAAGACGTCTGACATGTAATGCACTGATGTATTATTGTCTCACCGAGGCTGTGATCCCGATCCCATCCGAACTAAGTCTCCATTGCTTTTTGTCTTCATAAACCTTCAATATTACCCGTTTTATGGTATCAGTAGCATAATTGTAAAGGTTCGCCTCTGCCGTTGTGAGGACGCTTTTAACCTGGTCGGGCGTCCACATGAGGTTTGTTGATGTCGAAAATGACGCGGTCTATATCGAATCAGAAAATGATCTCTTGCACGACGAGAAACTCACCGTAGGGTTAAAATCCGGGTTCAAGGCGTTCGGCAAAAGTGGACAGTAAATGATGTACATATCTTGCCCACTTCCTCTTCTTCCACGGAAGACTCTGGCGTAGTGATCTATGTATCGAGTTTCGACTTCAAGCGCATGGGCTGAGTACAGGGCTGTATTCCGCTGCGGGTTGTGGAACTCCTGCGTCACATCTCTCAGCTCAATGTCGAAGTCGGCGGCGAAGTGGTGAAGCCGCTGAACAGCTGCTCCAGTGTGGATATCTGAAGATGCATCGAAAGATATGAAAACGTCAACGCCTCGTTCTGGTCGAGCGAGGATATGATTGGGAAGATTATTCGCCATGCCTGAGTCCATGAGTCTTGTACGTCCTTGTGCTTCCCACAGTGGAAAGGAACGCGACTGCGAGGTAGTCGTATCGGATATGGATTTATCACTGCTGTGTATCGATCTTTGATGTTGATGAGCGACTCGTGATATATACATTGAATGCTCAGAGGTGTGCTCTCGCATTCCCACGGGTCTTTCAAGCCCATAAAATGGATTCGGGTCATGGCCCGCACGAATCGGATTTCCCCAAAAGCCCTCAAAGTGTTTGGACTGGAGTATGTTGTTGAACATGGTGACGAAACGTGCCACCATTGTGTTCTTGGGTATAGTGACCAGAAGCGCTTTGATACACTCCGCCAACGGGCCTGCAGGCGCACTGGTACATTGACCCAATAAGAGCGAGAATGACTGCTCAGGACGACGATCCACGGAATGCCCCGAGATGAAGGTTCGCCCCCATGCCCAGGTTGGGACGTAACGGTTGAGGTCCAGACTGCCGACTTCGAGAGGTGAGATTTCGAAATACTGGAAGAGTTTCTTAGATCGTCTGTTCTCAGATATTGCTGAATTTTCTTGATCATTTCCTTCGACAGTGTCAAGCTGTCGAGATGTTGGCTGTTTTTTGATATCCCTGGCCTTGGCGGAGATTGTCTTTGGCTCATATGAATACTTCGGCACCCTCCTCACAGCTGCGAGAAGCGGCATTGGCTCCAATCCCCTTTCTATACCCGATCGGTGCCAGATCTTTGACCACTGGAATGTCGCTCTGCTCAGTCTACCCTTTGGCTCTCTTGACAGTAGTTGATACGTTGCCGTAAGTGTGGAGTAAAGGTCCATTATTCCCAGCCCAATGATGCTCTTCTGCGCTTTACTGACCAGAGGGCCTATCAGAAAGTAAACTCCTCTCTTGCTTCGTGCAACCATATTTAGGGCGTGGATACTCATTGGGTGCGCAAGTTCACTTGCCACTGTGAGATAATGATCGATCAACCGTTGTATGTCGTGTCGAGCGATGGTATAGTAAGCCGCAAGAGTCCAACAACTTCCACTAACGCCGGCAGTCCAAGTGATGCAATCCCATAGTCCTTGCTTCTTAGCTCCTGAAATAAACCCAGTAAATCCATACATCACCTTGTAACCCCCACCTGAGCCGCCCAGCGCGATGAGCGGGACATCTCTAGGGTCAACCTTCTCATCAGGAGGGAGGTCCAGGAAGCGATGTAACGAATCTTCTCCTTGTGATGAAATTCTCAACTTCCGAAGCTCAATGAACTTTTGTTCTTCATGATGTAGAGAGGAGCCATGCCGGACATGAGCATCCCATTTGAGCTCAGGGTATGTTGCCAAGTCCGTCTCGTCCCTCTGCAGGAGTGTCTTGACAGAAGCCAAGTCAACAGCTCTTTGATACCATCTTTTAACAATACCCCTGGTTTTCTGAGAAATTGAGACTCGTGCTGGTGGTGAAGTCGCTAAATGACGAGAATTTTGATCGCTCTTTTCCTGTATTGTAGGAAACGAAACAACAACTCGGCCGTTCCGAAAACGTGTTCTCGTATGAGTTACACGTACCCTCGATGAAACGGGCGTGGCTTGGACCAGAGAGACCAATGAGCAAAGACAATATGTTTTGGCATATAAATAAGCTGGCGACTTTCTAATTGAAGTCAAAATGACCATTTTCCTAGCCTTTAAAGGCGCATGTTGACCATGTAAAGAGAAGTTGAGGTTTGTAAACAACGCATCTTAAATCGTTGGCGTCATTGCTGACTGATATCGCTAGCTTCGGCAGCCAAACAGCGCTACCACGTGGGCGTTAGCGTGCTCTAACGCTGGGGCGGCCAATTAGCGGATTGAATACAGGGTAAGGTCAGAGGTATTAACTTCACAGTTCTGTCAAGTTCAATTACCGACAGGAGTCAAAATATTATGCCATAGTCAATCATGAGTTGGTGATGTTCTGATTTACTGCATCTTTCAATATCCCATTCCAATTCACCACCAAGTAATACTTGCTATTTACTGGATCGTTCCTGTTTCACAGCTCAACATTCGCAACAATCTAACCGTCCTCCAGCCCCTCACGTCCACATTCCACCAGCAAGGACGTACACAAACACCTAAAACTTGAACTCCCATGCATATGTAGTCACGTCGTCAGTTTGATACCAGGGCAAAGTAACCTGACCGTTGCTAATAGTGTGACCATAGTTACCCAAATCCTGAGGAGGGCCCACCTGGCTATAGTGCACGTCACTGCCCACAGCGAACTTCCAAGTCCTGACTTGCAGTGTCCCGGAAGACGGGAGACCGAGCTTTGTCAGACCGGAGAACGTCACATCATAAGTACCAGTGGTAGGTGGATGGCAGCCAAGCAGGACTCGAGCGGTGCGCGCTGTAGTATCCACGGTTGCATACGCATCAAGTCGGCCATCAGGAGACACAGAAGTCGAAACGCGCTGGCCCGTCATGTTGTGAGAGTAGTAGTTATACACCCACCAGTCTCCGTTGGCGAAATATCCTGTAGAAGCGTAGTTCGAGGGATTAGGCTTGGAGAGAAGACTGGCAGCCAAGTCGTGGAGTTGAGTGCCGCCTAGCCAATTGCCACGAAGACCGATAGCATTATGGCGTTCGAGCTG
Organism: Fusarium newnesense; assembly: GCA_013184375.1. Taxonomy (NCBI): domain Eukaryota; kingdom Fungi; phylum Ascomycota; class Sordariomycetes; order Hypocreales; family Nectriaceae; genus Fusarium; species Fusarium newnesense. The sequence goes on along the minus strand of JABCJW010000822.1, from coordinate 23,590 downwards.
AGAGATCCAGAACGCAGATCCAGCGGGGACTTGCTCATTGAAGGTGGCGTACTCGTTGATGTTGATTTGGCGTTGGGGAAGACCGTACGTAGTGAGGATCTGCTGCAGGACACCATAGCTGTTCTCGAAGTTGGAGCCTGAACCTCCCTCCTCGTGCCATACGTATTGGTCGGGGATCGAGTTGTTGTTCTTGACGAACTGAGCCCACTGCGTCCACCATGAATTGCTTGTTCCTGGTTCGTTGGCAAGAGTTGGTCCGGATGTCAAAACAGCATTTCCGAAGGCATCACTAAATAGCCAGTCAGTCCATGTCTCGTCTGATCCAGAGGTAACTCGACACTTACTTGAACTGATGCCAGCCGCGACCCCACATTTGAAGCCACTGGTCAATGCTCCGGCCCCAGAAGCAGCCCCCCTCTGGCTCGTTCCAAATATCAATGACCAAACCTTGCTGCATGTTGTATTTCTTGACATTGGCAATGATAGCCTGGACGAATTTATCATAAGACGACCAATCACCATTATCACCGGGGCCCGGTGAAGTATTGTTATTCGAAGAGCAGTCAAAACCCCAGAGGTCATTCAGCAACAAGACAAAGCCGCCGTTGTGACGGCGCGTGACAATGTAGTTGTTATGAGCGCTAGCAAAGCGCTGCTGGAAGCTAGCCTCGTCGTAGCTCCATCCATGAGAGACTTGTGCACCTGCACCTCGGTAGTAGTTGAAGCCGAAGCCAGAGAGAAGACTATCTGGGATCTGGTTCACGTTGTCTGGAATGCCGTATAGAATACCGGCGGCGAGATGCTGAGGTGCACCGGTGGTGGACGAGAAGTCAATCTTGGGACCGGCACTGTCCGCAGTGACGCTGGAGACAGCCGCAAGAAGTGCGGAAAATGAGAAGATCTTGTTCATCCACATGGTTGCAGAGTGCTTAGATGGATACTGCTCAAGAACAATGACTACAGGAACGTCCCCCTTTATATAATACGTTTCATCCTCATGAGATACATGATTTTCCTGGAGAACCCTGCGATGTTACGCTGGGTGAATAGCCAAGCTGCGGATAACCGGCAATTGAGATCCTGGTAATACGGAGGCTGTTCTTGTGACCTGTTTGCGGGGAAGATCTGCCGATTAGTTTATGGCAAAGACGCAATTCCCACCGTCAAAGCGGCCAAACCATGTCATTTTAAAGAATCCCGGTGGGATTTCCGGTGGGAGAGAGCTTGTATAATTTTACTACTCCGGTTTTCATAAGCTCTCATTGAAACGCTTATACCCATTAACCTTGAGGCTTATGGTGTACCCCAGACTAGCTATTCAGCCTGATTATACAAATCGGATGACTTATTAGGCGCTTTAACTCATGCATACAGAACCCCTGTCGCATCCCCCGCCGGAGGTGTATGGTGATCTCTTCATTTGTCTTTTTGTGATATTGCGTTCCCCGGACTTCCAATTTACGGTCATCGGCAGATGGAAACACTATTCCTCGCACGTCTTCAATCACCAGCAGTCGACGTTGTGACATCTACCAATTCTAGATCCACGAGGACACTACGAATATCTCGGCTACATACATTCATAACCCCCATTGAAAGCATCTTCACAAATACTATGACGCCGATAGATAGTTAATTACGACATGACTATTTGAGTCTATGGCATCACCGGAATGCAACTCTATAACTTTCTGAGCAAACTTTTGATTACGAGAGCTAGAGAAACAATTGCAAATTCTCATTGTATCTCTCATACCAAATCTAATGACATATCAACACACGGCATGCACCCGAGGCGCATTTTTTGAGTGGAGTTGACACGGTGAATCTCCTCGACAAGCCAATCTGTGGTTGGTGCTTCTTATTAATAGTTCAAACATCTTCCCATCGTTTTAATACTAGATTATCTTAAGTAAGCTAAAGGTATTGTGCCTGAGGTCCTGCATAGTTGTGACATCAGGTTTGCTCCGAGCCTCCGATGTGAGCTAAGGTAGTCATACGTCATATCCCAGGTTACGTCATGCATCAACATCCACCATCAGGATATAAACCAGCCATTAAGCCAAGCCTTTTCCCACCAACCACCAAACTCATCAAAATGTCAAAAATCATTGACGACGTCAAGACAGGCCTAAAGGGCATCCGCGGAGCCGGCGACGCTCTACGTGGCGAAGTCCTCGATGCAACAGACCAAGCCTTCGACACGGACCCCAAACACCCGGAAACCCTCAAAGACAGCGCCGATAACAGAGCTATCGCTGAGAAGGGAAAGCAGGATATGCGCGGTGCTGATGATATGATTGCGCGTCGGGAATGGAAGCATAAGGGCGTTGAGCCACCCGCGCATGTTCAAGAGAAGCCGTTGGCGACGCATGATGGACTCAACGAGGGTTTGGGTCGAGATCCAGATGAGAAGCCACCTAGATATGCTTAAGTCAATACCCGAGATAAAGGTAAGATATCATGATCTTTGTTAAGGTCTGTTTAATAGACTAACTCTTGACCTAGCCTTTGCCACTGCGCTCATTCTTTGATGATACCCGTTGAAAGGATTGTTGAGCTTGTATTATAGCTTAGAGCATTTCATGATGCGAATGACATTCACGTCAAAAGAATCTTTTATATTTATCCCTTCCACGTAGATTTGAAGCTTCTGTATATATATACTTTATAGGTGTATTTCAGCTTTTGCTTAAATAAGTCCAGATGCCTCTATGCGACCGCCTGTCAATAGTAATAGTCAATGAAGACTATTTTAAAGTCTGACATTTTCTTTATGTCCTACTTTTTGAGGTCACTCATAGGGCACTCTTATAGTCCTTAGCAGCACCCTCATACAGCCCCCCAAAAGCCCCATACCACGTATTGATAGCTTTGGCCGACATACCCGCTCCAATCGTATCATTACCCTTCTCAAACTTGGGCACAATCTCTCCCATAAACTCCTCCATCGTCAACGTATGCGGCGCATGTTCTTTCTTATTATCATCGGGATTCTCCCTCTCACGATGAAGATTCGACTCCACCATCGGCGGGGCAATCTCAACAACGCGAATCTTGGTGTTCTTGAGTTGAGTCCGCAGATTCATGGAGAAGAAGCGTAGCCATGCTTTGGTACCGTTGTATACGGGGTTGATGACGGAGAAGGGGACGTAGGCGAGACCGCTGGTTATGTTGACGATGAGGGCGTTGGGCTTAGTTTTGAAGTGAGGGATTAAGGCGAGAGAGAGATGCATCGGTCCGCGGATGTTGATGTCAATCTCTTGGTCGGCCTTTTCCAGAAAATCATCGTTCTTCAGAACGTCAATTGGGCGCTGAACACCAGCGTTGTTGATGAGACAGTCGAGCTCAGGGTGCTCGCTGGTGATTTTCTTAACGAAAGCTGGTATATCGGCTGTCTTGCCAGTGTCGAGGACATAATAACCCGCAGCGCCGATTTCCTCAGTCGTAGACTTGAGGTTCGACTCAGTTCGTCCAGCAAGAAGAACCTTTTTGCCCTTGGAGATCAAGTACTCGGCTAGTGCACGGCCGATACCGCCGCCGCCACCGGTGACGACCGCGCAGTTGAACGCGAGACCATTTTGCGACATTTTGACGGTTTCCGAGATTTACAAAAATGTAGGTGATGCTATTGCCAGTTTCTAGAATGAATACTGTAATTGTTACGCGTAGATATATGCAAAGGACTGCGGAAGTTCGGCATTGCAGTTGTACCGGTGGTGGAACTGAGAGATGTTCGCGTCATAGAGACTAACTTCAAACTGCAGAAGAGGCTAGTGATCCGGACGACGACTAGATCCACAACAGTCTAAAAGTCCGATAGCCACGATAACGAGTCTAATTATGACATAAAACCGACGAGATTGCGGATTTACAGCTTTATTTTAATCCGAACCCGAACCCTGCAAGCAGCTTGATCCACCGCAGACCTCCCTAATGCTCATATCTTTCCTATATCCACGCAGAGGATCTTCGCGATTTTCAAGTCCTGCTCTATTGCCGGGCTGTAAAATGCTCCAGCTTCGAGATAGCATAAAGCGAAGGTTGTCCATTTTTTGGTGACGTCTGATACGATGTCGCGGATGTACGGGTACGGTGAGACGCTGAGAGCGTATATGACGCATATTTGACCGAATATTCTGAGATCTGATTAGAATTGCTTAAAGGAGGGAGGGAAATCTTACTGGCTGCAGACGAAGAATTTGAGAGGATTGCAGCTCCTCATTGTGTCGGTGACTTGAATCACTGACGCCCAGGCGAGAACAGCGCTTATAGCGTCACGACATTTTCGGAGGTGTCCTTCGGTTAGAGATGCAGGTCTCTCCAGGGCTCGGTGGCTGTTCAAGTTAGTATTTTGAAGAAGAATGTGAAGAGTAATAGTGAATATGCTTACAGTAGAGGTCGACCGATGTGATACCTTGCGACAAAGTACCGCGCATGCAACCAAGCAGTCACAAGTGCATCTGACGGGGACTCAGCCTGTGTCAAGGGCGACTTCGGATCAAACTGAAGCATAGGCGGAAGCCGTTCCCTCCATTGCTCCAGCTGACGAATAAGTTCATCCTCAACAGGTTCGGGCGGATAGTCTGCAGTAGGATCTTCCAAAATTAGCATCACTCCCGCCCAAGAGTATGAGAACTTACTAAAGTGAAACAGGCTATTCCTCGCTCTCGTCAAAATAAGTCGGTGCGCAAGCTGCGATAAAAAGTGATAGTGAAAGAACGGGTCATCACCTGGATATCGAAATGATCCAAACGATGCAATGTCTTGAGCGGATATGAACTTCGGTAAGGCAATGTGTTCTTCGAGTTGTAGGGAATTGCTCGGTGGAAGGTTGAGTTCTTGGGATAGAACGGCTTCGAACATGCTCGTTATCCAGAACAAGCGGGATTGCATGTCCAGCATCCACTCATCACGATCTCGCGATAAACTACAAAAGTTAATTTGGTTTGATACATGGTGGAGGGTGGCTTACTTGTTCCAGAAGTAAGCACTGCATGCGCTCGCTTTGCTGAGCATGGCCCACCAATCAATAGGTCTTAAGGCTTCGGCGTAGAACAATCTGTCAACGTCAGCTTTAATCCTAACCTACATGAGTGAACGTACCCTGATAGGAGATAAAACTGGCAAGCCTGAAGGTCCTGCTCACACATCAAAAAGCCAAATCGCTTCCTCGCCTCATTGAAAAAGTCCAAGCCCGGCATCTCCGCGTCTTGTCCAACATACGGACTCGACGCCGGCGTCCCAGCAAACCCAGCTTCCTGTAGCGCTTTTTGCCCCATCGACCCGAGAGCCATGACGACAAGAACTATACAGGTCTCGATACAAATCCCAAAATTCCCATCAATCGCAACACCGAGCGTTCGTTGGAAATACGTCTTTTGGTCCAGAATCGGGTTTGCAAGATTAAATGTCGTAAAGTAAACATCAGATAACTGCTTCAATGACGCTATACTTAATTTCGACAGCCAATCTGAGGAAATATCCACAGACGCAGCATGGGGCAGTTTGGGGCGTGACGCTTCGAGGCGGGTAGAGTATGTAGCGCCTTGCATCTGACACATCAATTTCACGGATTCAGGCAGTGCGGATTGAATGGCGGGCCAGAAGAGTACTTGATGTGCGCTGAAGGAGATGGCAGGATTAGGATCGTTTGGTGCTGCTGGGGAGTCGATCGTTTCGTGGCGGAGAAAGGATGGCACGCCGAGGACTTCGCTTGAGTTTGCAGGAGATCTGGGGTTGAAGGGTCGTAAAGCCATGGCGAGGGAGCGATGTTCTGTAGGATTTGAATCGTGAGGTTTTGAGTCGTCGATTTTGCCTTCGATGCGACGGAGGATGTTGACGATCATGCCGAGAGAGGCTTCATTGCTGACGATGTTAGTGCTGGTGCCGATTGAAAGAGTATGAGACGTACCGTGTTGCTTTTCGCTGAGTGAAGCGACATTGAATACCAAGGGACTTGCAAAGTCCACATGGAAAATCTTCATCACATCTCGTCTTTTTCTGACGACAGTATTCACATGCCTATTATGTTTGAGTCATCTCATCCGCGGTGATGCTGTAGGAAGCATACCTGTCTGGCGATGAAGCCTCTTTGTTTCTTTGAAGGAGGGCCTTCATCTGAGCCGTGTGCCTCTACGGCAGGACTGCTTTCTTCTCGTTCTGCCATGCGGAATTGTCGGTGTTGTTGATGAATTGTAGTGTTGTCCGGGGAGGATTGTCAAACTCCGGCTGTGACACGTGCAGAAAATTTCGGTGGAGCTTCGATAGATGCATATTTCATTTGCTACATACAACTCGTGTTCACGGTCATCTTCCATTTTTTTCGGTCACAGATAAGTAAAGTAAATAATTGGTTGCCTAATATAAACCGAACATACAGGTGGTTCCCGATAATAAATCTATCATACTTCATCTTAATTCACCTATCTTAGTCGCTCACATCGAATACAGGTTAGCAGAGAGACAAGTGACGATGAGGATGTCAGACTGATTATCAGTAAAGGAAGCAAACGAACTTCAGCGAGCGCATAATTGTATACCGGGCAGATTTAAAGCGAGTAAAACAAATTGATGAATAGGTGACCAAAAAGGCCGTGAGTGAAGCGAACCTATATATACAGTATACTGGAGAGCCACCGTCTTGCGGTTCCCAGCCAGTAATAATAAAATATATAAAGTAATCCCTACATAATCTGGGCATTCTTGCAAGAGCCCTCAGATGGTTTGCACTTTTGGTAGAGAGAAAGCGCGCCTGGGCCTCCACAGACCTGTTCCTTGTTACCTGCACAAGGCATCTCGCATTTACCAAGTTGTCCCTTGACAGGAAGATGACTCTTCTCGACTGTATTTCCACAGTAACACTCTCGGCCGTATTCGAGACCAGCGAGCGAGTAACCCTTACCTTTGCAGTAGTCAAGGCACGACTCGATTGTCATGTTGTCGGCACTGGTCTGGGCCATATCAAGGCTGCGGGAACCGTAAGTATCCTTGGCGCAGCCCAGGTAACGGAACTTCTTGGTGTCGGTAACGTCGGTGAAGGGCCACTTGGGTGGGCTGATCTTCTTGGTAGCATTGCATGCGTCGGCGGCCACAGGCTTAGCAGGTTCTGGGCCAAACGTAACCGGGTTGCATCCGGGGAGAGTTTTGAGGACACCAGTAGTCTTCTCATCGACCTGGACAGGCACGCGGCATCCGTTCATGGTATCGTCATCCAAGAAGGTAAGGACAGGGCATTTTTCGATGACTCCGGAATCATCAGTGCATTCATTGACTGCCTTCTGCAGGACCTTGACGTCCCAGCCGTTGAGAAAGTCCCCGTGGAGGCCGTAGCCGGTGGGGTCGCCGGTGGAGAACACAAAGGGATGCGAGTCACCGTGCCATTTGTCCTTGAACTGATCGATCTGAAAGACTACCTCATAAAAGATTGTGACGAAGCGCTTGGGGTGCGACTTTGGGCAGACGCCACTGTCAACACGATCGGGATACGCCATATGGCTCTTGTGGTCAGGCGAATCCAGGTTCTTGCCATCCCAGCACGAGGGAAACATGACCTGAGCACGCAGGCCATTGGGGCAATTATGAGGAGGGATCTCGTGGGTCTCTGGCCCGCTGACTCCGAGGCAAGCAAAAGATATGGCTCTTTGCTCGAGCGTATTGTTGAAGCTGCGCAGATGCGGGTTACCGGCCAGCATCTGGAAGCCCTCGGGAAAGGCAAGCAAGCCCTTTTTGTACTCGGGATCCTTGGGGTCCGATCGCTGTAGGTAATACACCAGCATGCCGCCCGTCTGGGGCACGTCTTCAAAGGTGCCGTCGGAGCCGCGGTAGTAGAGGTTGGGGATCCAATAGTTGCTCAGGTCTTCGCGGGCCTTGCAGGTGGTGCAGGTTGAGGCCCTGGCGGTGTCGTAATCCATGGTGAAGTTGAATCCGTTTCCTCCCATCACAGTATGAGCGTGCGCTGATAGTTGTCCCGGGTTGACGATGGGATCGACGCGCTGGAGCGTGACGGGACGACTGCAGGGCAACCTAAAGAAGGCGGAGACTGGGTTGGCCACCAGGGCCAAGGTCGCAGCAATGGAAGAAGTAAGGGAGCGCATTCTGATAGGCCAAAGGTTTGGTATTGACAGAACTGCTAGTCTAATAAAAAGGATTGTCTGTTGCTGGAACTATTGACAGGGACGAAGCAAGAACAATGCAATTGAAAGGAGTGTGAGATAAACGATTGAAAAGAACGACAAAGAATGAATGCAACACAGCCGGACCAGTGCCTCTGTGAGAGAAATATCACTGAGCTGGTCATAACTCATGAGCAGGGCATCGAGGCTTCTTAAATCTGAACTTACGGTCAGGTCAACCAAGTTGGCCTGAAACAGCCCGAAATGAACAGTGTTCTCATATGATATAGTGCTGACAGTTAGACGTCATGAAACGTTAGTTCAAGCGCGCGCCGTACGCCGGCGCCAATTTGGTTGGTTGCCCTTGGGTGCCAAGGATATTCGGCGCTTCTGATCGCCGGATCACAGGCAGGGATTCTGCTCCTCTGAACCAAACCCCGGGGCGCAAGAAGACTTCTGGCATTGGAATGTAGGTGCTGAAAATACATAGTCTACGATCTCCTAAAATTATGGTAAGTTTACCTAAGGCTTTTTGTCACTTAGGATAGAGGTCCTAAGTTTTATTGCCCCTTGCCAAGCTTATAATGAGAGATAACACCGAGATGAGGTATCATGCAGTATTTACTTTTGCTGTAAATACAATAATATGTAAGGGTAAGGTATTGAAAGGACGGTGTGGCTTGACATAGGATCCTGTACCGTCAACAGGGAACTGCGCCAACCGTAGGAGGGCATTCTCAGCGCTACCATGAGCTTAAATGAAATAGGAAGTACCAAATAGATATATCGACTAACGACGGTGCATGTCATACTCTATGATATACTTGGAGTGACTTGAGTTGACTTATGGGAAATAAGAAGGGCCGTCTTGATCGGTGGCAAGGATACATGTTTGACTAAAGAAGTGCAAGGGCGCCGAAAATGAAATTGCGCATATTCAGGGGACAAATCCTGTTGCCTAGATACCATCACCAGTGGATTCGAACGTGTCACACGGCGCTGCAATGGCAAACCCGACGGCAGTTGAGTCTAACGAAGTAATAACCTCAATGATTCTTCATACTAACTATGAAGTTACAATTCAAACACTAAAACACATATCACATCTCTGTACAAGGCCTTAGTTCCAAGTAGATGGCCCGAACGTTTCATTGGTGCCCAGCTTCCTCCACGGAGTACCCAGGCCATCCGCAGTCGTGCCCTGGACGTTATTTCCCCACCAGCTAAGACTAACCCCAGGGAAAACGAGGGCGAAGAAGATCACAATAGCAGATATCGCGAGCCCAGAGTCCAGCGCTGCGGAGAGAACGTAATTATACTGTTCATGTTAGCCAAATTGACCGTTGACAAGAAAGTTTTTCTGGTAATCTCACCTTTGCCCACCAATGGGGATACTTTCCACGAATCCACTTGTTGAAAATGAACGAGACTGCAAACGCAGAGCTGTAGTTGATGCCAGTAGCGGGAGGCACGTTGCCGGTACCAGCGAAGAAGAGAGGCCAGTGAAGGTTGCCTAGTAACTTGCTGTTGGGGAACTTCTTCACCAGGAAGAATGTCACTACCGGTAGAAGTGCTCCAAGCCAGAATAGATGCAGCAGTCCAGAGTAGATCTTGCCCACGCTATACAATCTAGCAGGACCGACGGCTCCCCAGACAATACTCGATGAGAAGTTGACGCGACCTTGAGGGCAGGTGTACTTGTTGGGCTGGTCACTCTCACAAATGTCCTTGACGTGGTGCAACATCCAAAGAACGACAGCGTTCTGGGTCAGAGATCCAACGATGCACGCCGTTAATTGCGCGACGAAAAGAGTACGACGAGGAATCTTCATGTACAACCCGAGCTTCATGTCTGAGGCAAAGATCATAGCTTGGCTCAGTCCAGTGTAGGCGTAGAACTTGAAGATCAACATGACGACTGGCTTTCCAGGAATAGCATATCCTGAGATGATTTCACCGAGAACGGTTAGGACGTTGCTATTGAGGTTTGCGACGGCGTAAACACTTCCGGTGGGGATGAGGTAGAAGGCGGCTAGTCCGAAAGCGAGGAAGACACCCCAAACAGGCATTTGTGTGTCGTACACTTCTTGAACCATGATGGTGAGACCAAGAACGACAACAGTCAGCGCGGCGTACCACCACCACGGAGCATCGGGATATCTCTCAATCAGCCGAGCATGAATATCCTTCTTCCGCTGAGGGTTGAAAGCGCCGACAATCTGCTTCCAGTAATTAAGGAAGATGTATGTCGGAACGCAAGTCATTGTCGCGAAAGAGACACCGTAGCTAAGGGCGAAAGTAACTGGCATGAAGATAGGACTGTAGTTCTTGTAGTCTTCTGGCGAGAAGTTTCCATGTCGGTCAACGACGCGCGAGACGTTAAAGACATTACCAGTGTTGTCGTAGATATCGCCTCCGGAGAAGGGCAGATAAGCTGTGTACCAGGTGTTTGTGTAGTACAGAATAGGTGTGACGAGGGCGAAGAGGATGACCCATCCGGCAAAGACGTTGGCTTGTGCCCAGAAGGGGACGACGAGGGGAGAGCCGTTGTATGCGATTTGAGACCAGTCGAAAGTGGTGGGGAGATAGGCTAGACCGGTTGACATGCCAAATAGGTTGTTCACGATGATGTTGTCTAATTGAGGTCAGAACAGAATGCATGAGTTAGTCGGGGGTGAACTTACTTGGTGCAGCCCAGCAGATAAAGGCAAAGGTGCTCAGCCCAGTGAACAGGAACCCAGGAAGCCAATACTAAGAGACCGTCAGCGCCAGGACCCGAAAAGGAGGAGTGCAATTGCTTACCCAAAGCCAACCGCCTGCAAAGACGTAAACAAAGAAGCGGTACCTCGAGATACTCCACCCATCAGCCTTGGGGTTCGCCCTCCCATGCAACGTTTGAAACAGCGCCGCATTAGCCAATGTCGAAGGCCAAACCATATGCGGCGGCTCAACGATGAACCTGTACGCCATACCCGCCATTCCAAGCCCAAACAACTGCATAGTAAGCGCAAGTAAAAACTGATACCCAACAGGCGTCTTCAACCCCAAGAACGCAGGCGCAACTTGAGCTTGGATAATATCCGTCGCCCAAGACGGCCCAAATGAGAGGTTTGACATGATGGTGATAAGCGCATGCTCCTTGATGTTAAAGTGATGATCAGGATTAAGCGCAATCTCCCTCCCGAATAGTGTAATCCTCATGATAGGTAGTGCATGCGCAAGGGCTCGTCCAGCAGGATACGCGACTAATTGCGCGACGAGCGACGAGATGGTGACACTGGGATATCTCATTGAAAAGAATTGATTGATCCCAGTGCCAAGGATTGTGAATAGGAGACCTAGTGTCCACGCACGAAGCGTGTTCACAGGCATAGAGGGATCATCGACGTTAGGGACATTGGCTCTGACTTCAGGCTGGGGTGAGTTGTCTGAGTCAATGTCGTAATGTTCGTCTATGCCGCTGATGGCGAACGCAGTAGCTTTGTCGGGGTTATCGATGATTTCTTCCGACGTGCCTTCGATGGTACCGTCTTCTTGTCTTGAAGGTTCAAGATTGTCGGCATATTCGACTTTGCGTGCCATAATGGCGGTCTCAATCACAAAGAAATGCCTTACCAATTGAATTGAAACAAGGAAAGGATGGGATCTTCTGAGGATGCATTGTTTTCTTGGCGCGAAGTCGTCGGCATTTTATAATTGTCTCTTATCGCGAGTAATGTCACATTCGAAGCTACTCCCCTCCCCGGATTTCGGCAAACGTTAGTTTATCAAAGCCCCTCTTGCGAGAAGAAGGTCCAAGCGATGTTGTCATTTGAGCTAGCGTGTGATTGGTCGCCGGATCATCAGGTCCTTAGCTTCGGGGTTGAGGAGAATAATTGCTAGCCTACCTTATCTTGACACTTTTTGACTATTGACTAGTTCCTGATTAAAGGTTGCCACTTGAGAACGATAAAGTATTGTTTTCTGCGGGGTAATTGAGTGAAGGAAGGTCCAGCCTTGATTTGTCACGAGATATCGTATCGGCTCCGGTTACGGGCGTCATATCACTAATAAAACGGCAAACTTGAACGTCTGATAGCACATTTTTGTTCTTGAACCTTATCTTTCATCACTTACAGCTTAGTCCAGAGTCAATCCTCTCAAGCACTTTTATCATGGCTCATTCAGTAGCACCTCCAAACACGGACTCGTCCATCCTCATCATCGGAGCGTAAGTCTCGGCCCTCACCAGCACACCATCAAGGCTAACCGCCAATTCTGGTTCTAGGGGTACATTCGGTATCAGCACGGCCTACCATCTAGCTAAGCGTGGCTATACCAACATAACATGTATTGACCGCCACCCATGGCCGAGTCTAGACTCTGCTGGTCACGACTTGAACAAGGTGATGCGTACTGAGTACGACGAACCACTTTATACGCGCCTTGCTCTTGAAGCACTCGACGCTTGGAGGAATCCAGAATGGCATGACGTCTTTTTTGAGACAGTAAGATATCGATCTTTAGCCGTCCTTGCGGCCTAGGCTCACAAAAGCAGGGACGTATCACTACTACGATGGGCGACAAGAAAGCCGAGTCTTTCCTTGAGAAGTCTTACGAGAATCTCAGGAGGGCAGGAAAAGCCCAGAATCTAGAGCTTATCAGTGGAAGAGACGAGATTGTCAAACGTGTTCCTCAGCTGAGAAATGCCGTTGGGATCGAGAACTGGAAAGGTCTCTACAATAGTCTCGGCGGTTGGGTCCACGCTCGAAAAGCCCTTGAAAAATGGGCATTTCAATCGGAGGAAATGGGCGTCAAATTCGTCTCAGGCCTGGGTGGCACAATGACCGGTCTTGAGCTCGATGCCTCTGGCTCGATGACAGGAATTCGTGTCGCTTCTGGCAAGGTTCTTCATGCGGACCACTACATACTCAGCACAGGTGCTGCATCGCCGCAACTACTGCCCGAGCTGTCGCAGCAGTTATGGTCGAAGTGCTGGACATTGGGGCATATTCAGCTTACTGATGGAGAAGCTGCTGAGTGGAAGGGAGTTCCTGTGATTGATAACTATGAGCTTGGGTTTATGTTTGAACCAGATCCAGACACTAGTGGGTTACCCTTCATAGGGCAACTGCCCAGATCACAATTGCTAATGAGAATCAGAGCTGATCAAGATCTGCGACAACAACCCCGGCTATCAATACCAAAAAGGCACTTTCGTCGATGAGGACGGCAAGACAACCCACTACTCAATCCCCCGCTACTCAAGCGACCATCCCCAAGACGGTATTCCACACGAAGCAGAAGTGGCCATCAGAAGATTCATCAATACCGTGATGCCCCAATTCTCCGACCGCCCTCTCCTCGATGCACGTGTATGCTGGTGCACCGATTCACCTGATGCACACTGGCTGATCGATCGCCATCCCAAACACCCCGCTCTTCTTCTCGCGACAGGTGACTCTGGACACGCGTTCAAGATGTTTCCAATTATTGGAAAGTATATCGCTGATGCGTTCGAAGGTCGTGAGTCGGGTTTGAGGAAGGAATGGGCTTATGGGGGACGAGTTGCGAAACCGACTTCCCATCGACCTGATACAGAGATTAAGGACTTGAGGGATGTCATGGGTCTCAAGGCGGAGAGGAAGCTGTAGATTATTATTAAAGATTTAGCTAGGACCTCTCGATTCAGGAGATGTCTCATGGTGGTATGTACGCAGCCCCGGTGCGACTTCCTCTCTGCGGGAGGCAATAAAACTCGGGATCTCAAGGACTTTCACAGCCCTCATAGTAGTCATAAACAGAAACATCATCAATCTGAATCTTGACCGTTCCCGCAGATGGCTGGCTCGTACAAAAGAACCCAATCGACAACCTCTGATTATCATTCTCGGCAGTGATACGATACTCCTGCTCATAATACTGACCCTGTACAATCTCCTCATCACCATCAACAGAAATAAACAGCCGGTTTGCGCCGCCCGAACCAGCAAATGTACCGATTCTGCATTCCTCTGCCACAAGAGGCTGGCCTTCAATAAGAGCCCAGTGAAATTTAAAGACGTATTCGTTGCCGGCGACCGTATCGGTGAGTGCTTGGAGGATGGAGCTTCCACCGGCTGAATCGGGGTATGAATATGCCCTTGAGATCTGTTAGTAGTATGCCTCGTGAGGGGTGGAGTGGACTGACATGGAGCGGGCTCCTGTTCTGGGATTGTTGGTTGTCAGAGTTGAGACGCCGAATATGATCCACGGATCGACGGTGGGCTGTCCATTGTCGTCTAGATCATCGAAAGAGGGATTCTGGACGTAGTTGGTGTATTCGCCCGTAAACTCGCACACCGGCGCAGCAGAGCTAGTCGCGGTCGCGGTCGTAGAAGCTTCAGTGCTCGTAGAGGCAAACTCGGTAGTGGTCGCATCAAGCGTCGCGGTTTCAGTCGTCGAGGTGAAAAGAGTAGAGGAATCGCCAGCAGTGGTTGAAGCTTCAGAAGAAAAGGTAGTCGCAGAGCTCTCGACGACTGAAGATGTCTCAACCGAGAGTGAGTTCGTCACAGTTGACGAGGCTTCGGTCGTAGCCGTGCCGGAGGTTTCCAAGACTGAGCTCGTGGCAGTCAAGGAAGTTTCGGCTGCTGAAGTCTCCAGAGTTGAGCGAGTAATCGGCTTGCAAGGCCCAGCGCTGACTTGCCCGTAGAAGGCAAAAGCTGCAACGGCAGCTGAGTATTTCAGCAACATGATATTTACAAAGAACAGATTAACGAACGGAATGGCGTCGAAGCGCAGGATTGAGTAACGAGTAAATGGCGATTCGATTTAACATTTTGGGGGCTCAACTCCTTTATAGACGAGTTTTTTTGTAATCTCCGAGGCAGCGCTATTGGCTTAGCAATTCGATAGTTCACGATAGCGCGCAGTGGTGTTTATAGCTCAGCTTAGCGGCTATAACCTAATCTTTTACGGCTTTCTGACGAGATAAGATAAGATGAGATCAGTAAAAAAGTCTCTATTGTTTGTTTGTTATTATATGCACAGCTCGGCTCTTTACCTATTCACAAGGCTAGATATATGCATGATGATGGGATTTATTAGTGAGCATTTCGCTGTCTTGCATATTTCTCGCATATGCAATCTACATCTTCAGCTTTACACGAGACTTCGAACAGGTCTTGACTGTTGCAGGGCCAGACGCTCTGGAATGTGACTATTTGCGCGCCGTGCCTAGTGCAATTGGGGGAGCCGGTCCAGTCTGTATCAACACAATGTGAAATCACGAGTGCGAACATTTACAAAGGGGTTGGTTACTTCAACCCCAATTGCATATTCTGCGCTCTTCTTCCTAACTCGGTATCATTTCCCTTCTTCTCTCTCATCACACAGTCTCACTAAGCTTCCCCTCCTCTCGCGACAGTATCACATACCTCTCGTAACCCCGTACTACACAAACCTTCACGGCAGTTACCCCGCGATATGTGATATCAGCCCAATTCTCGACCCTTTCCTCCTCATGTCTCAGACTCACATGTAAGCACTGTAGACTCTACTGGAGGATTGAGATATGTGATGCGGGTGAGCGCATTTATGACGGCAGTTGTCTGCACTTCTGAGCCTTTTGGGCAGGTATCTTGGAATTGTGGCGGGCTGAGCGATGTATGTCTCGGTCATGCTGGGATGTCATTGGTGGTGCAGATTCGGTGTCACGTCGGCTGGTGTTGATCCGTAAGAGACTCCGCATCTGCTTTCAGCTCGGCTTACTTGGACTTGGGATCTTATATGTATATAAACTTGAGCCTTGCTCATTAAATCCTTCAGAAGACTCTCAGTCTCTTTCTTGGTATCAACTTCACTATCCAACATGGCCTCACTCCCTATCACAGCCCACCGCCCCATCGGCAAATGGCTCCCCGAGCAGCGCTCAGGAATCCAAGACTGGATCGCCTCCAAGCTCAAGCAAGCCAAAAAGAGAAACTTTGCTTCTCTCCCCCCCAACCCCGAAATCGACGCCTTTCAGAACCTCGTCAATAATTCCCCCTACCTCAAGACCCTCGCCAATGACATGTTCACCCAGTCTTCCAAGTACTACACCGACCCTACTGGTGAACCAGCCCTCAAGACCTTTGACGAGTTCATCGCTGTCGTTACTCTCATTATTCAATCTGCCCCTCCATTCTTTGATAAGCAGGATCCTCCTACTGCCATGGGCATGATTGGGTTTCCTATCAATGCTGTTCTTGATTGGCCTATGGGAACTATCGCTGGTTATGAGTTCTGGCTTCTTCCTGAGGTTAATGCCTCGTTCAAGGGTATTTTGGACACTTGGGGTTCGTTCCTCGAATCTTCTGGCTCTCAGTCTGGTCTGGAGGGTTGGTTGTCCAAGGATGCGCTCCATATGCTTGCCACTGTAGCCAACACTGGTGACCTCGGCGGCCCAACCTTTGACGAGATCTTCATCTGCGATCCCTCGGCACCATACTACGGCTACAAGTCCTGGGATGATTTCTTCACCAGAGAGTTCAAAGAGGGTCTGCGCCCCATCGCCTGTCCTGATGACGCCCCTCCAACCCCAGAATACCCTGATCCAAGCCTCGTCATCACCAACGCATGCGAGTCCGCACCCCTTCAAGTCGCCGAGTACGTCAAGCTCCACGATCAATTCTGGCTCAAGTCCCAGCCCTACTCCCTCGACAGAATGCTCAACTCCAACCCCAACACCAGCAAACTCGTCGATGGAACAGTCTACCAAGCCTTCCTCAGCGCAAAGAGCTATCACCGCTGGCACGCGCCCGTCAGCGGTACAGTCATCGACATTGAGCTCGTTCCCGGTTCTTACTACAGTGAGAACTACTTTGAGGGCCTGGCTGGAAATCCTGATGATCCTGATCCCGCGGCGCCGAATTACTCGCAGCCTTACATCAGCGCTGTGGCTACGCGGGGCATTATCTGGATTCAGGCTGATAACCCCAAGATTGGACTCATGGCTATTGTGTTTATCGGCATGGCTGAGGTTTCGGGCTGTGAGTTTATTGTTCAGAAGGGCGATCATATAACCAAGGGACAGCAGATTGGCATGTTTCACTTTGGTGGAAGTTCGCACTGCATGATCTTCCAGCCAGGCGTTAAGCTTTTGTGGAAGCGCCCGCCTCCTTACGATATGGATACGGAGATCAACAGCCGCGTGAACAGTCTGCTGGCTGTTGTCGGTAACTAGAGATGTGCGACAGTTGTTCTTTGTCATCGTGTTAGGTCTGATTCAGAATGTAATCACGGAGGCTGTGGACTTTGTGAAGTTGCAAAGCTGAATCTCACAGAGGCGGTGTCGATCATTAACTGGGAATGGTGGAGGGTTTTGGCAGATATAGCATGGTCGGGGAGGACACGGGAAAGAATTTGAAGGGGTCACGAAATTTTCTAGTCTAGGACAGAAATACAAAACTGCACCCCGTCTGATAATATGCCGACGCTTCACCCTGATAGAGTGAGGTCATATCCATGACCTTCTTTCCTTCAATGATCCAAACTTTCGCAGCTATACAACATCATGACCGGAACTGGTAAAGAACAACATGTTCTGCAGGTTTACTCCTGCGCCTTCTGCAAACAAAGAGTTAGCTCATTCATTGCGGTGAGATACTTCTTGAAGCGACTTACTTTTGTGAAGGCAACGGCTCGCTTGCGTCAAAGTGCAAATGCATGGCAGTCCTCAGACTACCTGAGTTCTTTTCGTCTTGGCCAAGTCGACACGGTCGCTGCTCAGCGGCTGTTCATGTCGTTGGTGAGGATCTCATTCCACTTGCGATACCCAAACTGGTTCAAGTGAACATTGTCCTCACTCATGATGCCTGCCTGATCATCTCCAAAGGGGAGGAACACGCATCCATGTTCATCAGCAATAGCCTTGAGCTTGTTGTTGGCATCCTCAATCACATCAAGTCCCAAACCGCGCTGGATGAACAACGCAGTGATGACAACAGTCATGTCAGGAAACTCAGTGCGCAACTGCTTGATCAACGCACCGTAGGCATCAGCATCGCCCTTTCCAAGACCCCACTTCTTGAGATTGTTGGATCCCATATGGATGTACATAGTCTTGATGTTTGGCTGGTGCTGCTTGAGAAGGCGGACGAGACCTTGATTTATGCGGTACTGAGCATTCAAGATCTTGTCGCCGCCGACACCGAGGTTCAGGATACGCGAGTCCTTGTTGATGCTCAGCATTCGGCCCGTGGTCTTAAAGCGCTCTGCACCGCTGGCGCCGAGGATGGCGGTGCTGTACTGGTCCGGGTTGTTCTTGATCTGGGGAACGTGGGTGTTGTGGTGGGTTTGGTGAGATCGAAGCTTGAACATCTCGTCGTCGGATGGTGCAACGCTCACGAATTTACCGGTTGTTTTGAAGCGCTCAAAGAGGCTGTCGCCGAGAATAGCGACGGTGTATTCACCCGGGTTGTCCTTGATCTGGGGGACGTGAGTGTTGTGGTGAGTCTCGTGAGATCGTTGCTTGAACATCTTGGTCGATTTAGCGATCGTCGCGCTGGATATTCGTGGGGGAGAAGGGACGAACGAATAGGCGCGTGGGCGAACACCTTTTATACTCTTGTCAGCGAGAACTCAATCAGCGGAGATTCATCAAATGAGGCTCTTTCAACACGCGACAGTCAGCGCTGCCGAAAGAGTCATTCGGTACAGCTCAACTTACAATACCAAAAGCTAGAAGGGCCCTTGTCTCGGGAATAACGGTTGTGGATGCGTATGCAGGGTTGAGAGTGGTTAGAGTTGGAAGGAGGAGAAGGCTAAAAAGAATCTAGCAGGGATAAATAGCAGGGGATGGCTGCCTAAAGTCCAATGCGCATTCACCTGTTGCCCCACCACGCACTGCCACTGTCACAAACGGCCACTGAGTTGTGCAAACTGTTTGTGCCACTGGCATACAGCGCTTGCTACCCTGTGACGTGACAATGCTGAATTTGTCTGGCTGCAATCAAGTCCAATTATCCCAATTTACGATATATGGGAGCACAATAGGACAACATTTTTTGCAGTCGTTTTGTTCTTTATTGAATAGTAGGTTTGTTAATTCTAGCGCCCATTGTTCACTAATTGACCAACATTGTTGTTCTTTGCCTGTTGCTATTCACCAGGCAAGTGAGTTTGGAAAGCAAGCGTGTTTGATCAAATGATATTAGCACCGCCCTGCAGTTTAGACGCTTGCCACATATTGCTTACGCACTCGGTATCTGATCTGTCAGCTGTTTTCCCAAACCATTGACAAATTGTTTACTTCGTGATTTGTTGCTTGTTTGGTCATGCAAAAACGATGTGCTTGCCTCACATAATCCTTTACCCGAGAGTTAAACATGCAGAAATACTCAGTCAGAATCCTTTTATGGTCTTGATGTCGTTTTTCAGCCAAATAAAAATGTAGGAGGATAGCTTGTTCTATTACATGGCCACTTTGCTACGCAGTATCATGCAACGCAATTTTGATAAGCGGTTCCAGTTTGTTGAGCTACCGCAAGGCCAAAAGTGAAGAGGCCCCTTCAAGGGGTGACTTGATCCAATAGGCCTGCACCTCTCGACACAATTTGTATATTGAGTTACAAAAGCAACAAGGAAAAACGCCAAACTCGGGGTCATATTGAAGGATAGTGTTGTTTTCCTCAAACTGCATGCAAGCTAGGGTAACCGCAAGACCCTCGATTGCTCTCTTGCCACCACCGTCAAGTTTACAGCATGAGAAATGTGCAGATCAATCTTGACGTCCCCAGCACCAAGCATGTCGACTGTCAAGCCGTATTCGGTAGAAAACCGGGGTGTGCGTGCCACGCGTGTTTTGCATCCGCCAAGACGGACATCCATATCCTGATGCGTTCGAGATGGATCTCAAAGGAACCCTCTTGGTCTTGGACGATCCCTTGGTTTACGTCCTGGTGGTATTCTCCAAATGATCTGCAACACTAGAATTTTCTGTTTGCCAGTAAAAGGGATTCCCCTCACGGCAGATGGCACGGGTAGTAAACACGGCGGTAAAATTACAAGCGTGATTCAATATCATGCAAAAGCCACATGGCAACCTACAACTTTAGCATGCATAGCATACCTCAAATCTCAGATCAGAAAATTAACTGACAGCAATAATTCACTCAAACAACATCTGAGTATTTAAATTCCCCACACTTGCCTTTCTTCCCCCGCGATAGTTCGACACGCCAAGACAATCCCCACGATTCCCGGCCTACCGGACGCCGAGAAAAGAGAAGACACAAAGCCCTCATTCTCAATAACCAAGAAAGAGGAACAAGGAAATACCATGACGAGTGCTCAAAAGATCGCTCCACCAGAAGAGAAAAACTCGTTCGACTTGACCGCGCTTGGCATACTTGGCAGTCTTGGCTGGCGCGTCGTAACGGCCGCATTCTCCAACTCGTTCTCCATCTTCTCGTTTCTGGGGTTTCCCGTGGGGTCGGTGAGAAGGGCCACTGGTTAAGAGATTTTAATGCAGATATCAAGGGAAAAAAGTCGAATGTTGTGATCTGAGATGATCTTATGTGCCCCATCTGTGCTTTTTGTACCCCAGACTTGGCTGGATGACATCCGAGTCACTATGAAGAGAGGACAACAGATTGCAGTAAAGCGAGGAGATTGACCATCACCTGCCCCGATGATTCAACGAAATTCCCTTCATCTTATTGGTCTTGCTTATTTTAAGCATGAATAAGTTGGGGCACAGAAAGGCGGAGTAAAAAAGAGACCGCCCGTCGGTTGGGGGTTAGCATGGTTTCTCATCTCGTCTAAAACTGCACTGCACATCTCTCTTCTCACCCCGATTTTGCATTCGGAGAGCCAAGAAACAGCCAAGATAAAAAACCCCATCTGCACCAGCTTGCTATTGATGTGGCAATTCTTCCGCTCGTCCGCCACGTGTCGGCTATGTCAAATCCTGCAGACTCAAATGATAGCCGCCCCTTGAAATCACCACTACACGGTCGGCTCTGTATGGGTATATCTGGTGATATTGGCGGCATTTTGAGCTGTAAACTCCAGAAAAAGACGCACTGCCAAAAGACGGAGCCGTTGTCACAGCCTTGGCAACATCAGAATCTGGGGTTATCCCCATATCTACTGGAACAGGATGCAGATATGGGCCGAGATTGTGAAGAAGATATGACGAGCCTTGGCTGTAACCCTCGTGTGGATCTTGTCCGAGACTACCACACGAATGGGAGTGAATGGATAAGACGTTACAGCTGCCAAAACAAGCCTCGCGTGGCAATGGTTGAGCTTGGCGTTGGATAACAGAATCTACGATATGGACAAGACACCTTGGGGTTTGTGGGGAGTTCTAGATATTTGCCCACGGGGTAAGAAATATCTTGGCTTTGGTATAAAACTGGTCCCTCATCCACTTCAATTCTCTCCCGTCGATCATCCAGCGCCGTCTTCTCAGGGTTGAAACTTCTCCCCTTTCATCATTCCCTAGGTTTTACGGCCTTTCTTTCCTTCGGCATATTTGTTGGATATCTGCTTGGCAGCCAAGATGACAGCCCTTGATAATGTTTCCGCTCATCAAGAGCCGACGCGTCCTAACTCGTCTTCTGGCTCTGACATGAAGGCTGAGGCGAGGGGTATTGAGGAGGCGCGTGGTGAGAACTATGAGTATGTTGATAAGCAGACTGAGAGGGCTATTCTCAGAAAGCTTGACTACCGCATTATTCCAATGGTTATGTGGGTGTATCTGATGAACATGATGGATCGAGGTATGCCACTCAACTCTGTTCATTAAAAAAGTGTCTAACAAGGTGTAGTCAACATCGGCAATGCTCGTTTGTTCCACATGGAAGAAGATCTCGGCCTGACAGGCAATGAGTTCCAACTTTCTGTCTCCGTACTCTTCGTCACCTACTGTGTAAGCTTCACCAATCACCCCTCACCTCAATAGAGCTAACATATTTCCAGCTCTTCGAATCCCCCTCCAACCTCATCATCAAGAAACTCAAGCCCGCCTACTACCTCGCCGGCCTCACCATCGCATGGGGTATCGTCGCCACCTGCAGCGCCTGGGTGAACAACCTCGGCGCCCTCATCGCCTGCCGTCTCCTCCTCGGTCTCTGCGAAGCCGGTTTCTTCCCCGGTGTCGTTCTCTACCTGTCCATGTACTACGGGCGCAAGAGTCTCGCTCTTCGTATCGCATACTTCTTCTCCACCGCTGCCATCTCTGGTGTCGCTGGTGGTCTTGTTGCTTACGGTATTAGCTTTATGGACGGTGCTATGGGCTGGAGTGCGTGGCGCTGGATCATCCTTATCAATGGTGCACCTACCATCGTCACTGGTGTTGTTATTCCCTTCGTTCTGCCTAATAGCCCTGAGACTGCCAAGTTTCTTACTGAGGAGGATAAGATCAACTTGCAAAAGATTCATGATGAGCAAGTCGGTCGGGCTAGAAACAACCGAGAGCTTCTCAAGGAGGATGTTCTTGACGGTGTCAAGGACTGGACCACTTGGGTGTATTGCTTCGCTCTCTTCCCTACCCTGGCTATGCTTTACTCTTTCGTCGTCTTCCTACCTACCATTGTCAAGGCTATGGGTACCTGGTCCTCCGCCGAGGTCCAAGCCATGACTGTTCCTGTCTACGCCATTGGAGCCATCACCTATCTCATCGGCGCCCGTCTGAGTGATATCACCCAAAAGCGAGGCTTCTTTGTCATGGGAGGCATCGGATCTGCTATCGTCGGCTATGGTATGCTGATCGCTGGTAAGGGCGCCGCAGTCTCATACGCAGGCTGCTGTTTCGTCTCAATCGGCATCTTCCTCTCCTCCGGTATTTCTTTCGCCTGGGTTCCCGCCAACAACCCCCGCTACGGAAAGCGAGCTTTTTCAACGGGTATGCATCTGACCATCGGTAACGCTTCTGGTGTCGCATCTCCCTTCCTCTTCTCTAGCCAGTATGCGCCTCACTATCGCCCTGGATATGGTGCCAGCATGGGAATGCTTGTTGTGTCGTTGATTCTCAACATCATCCTCCATCTTCACTTTAAGCGACAGAATAAGCTTCGTGATGAGGGTAAGCAGGATTACTTGCTTGAGGGAAAGACGGAGGAGGAGATTGAGTCAATGGGTGAGAGAAACCCGAGGTTCCGCTTTACTGTTTGAGTTCTGCGATTGTGGTTGAGTTTATTGGAATTTAAGATGGGCATTGATGAATTTAAAAGCGAGTTAGAGTATTTTACCATGAATATTAGGATGATAATTTATCTTGCCATTTTGTCTCTGATACAGTAGCGTGTAATTTATTGCCAACTACGTCATATCCAGTGACGCGCCTACAGAGTTAGCCTGAGATAGGAATGTTTAATGTGTGTTGCTCTATGAAAACCGATAATACTACAAACATCAAGTCCCCGATGATAGAGCGTAGAGCGTAGATTCATCGCTCCAGCCAGATTTGTCAAGCAACATGATGACAAATCCGAGCCCCCTTCTTCAACAATTAAGAGCCACGCCCGGTTAGC
>JABCJW010000820.1:0-19703 GCA_013184375.1 Fusarium newnesense | reverse complement strand
TTAGGTTTTCATGATATCAGCATTATGCTGTAGCAATTGGTCAGGGATTTCGGTATAACGTCTTCTACAGAATTGTTGTCTACTGAACGAACAGGTCTTACAACTCGCCATTCTCATAGTCACCATCATCCTCCTTCTCGACATATCCCTCCAATCTCTCCTTCAGCTCCTCAACGCTAATCTCACCGTCAATCTCAGAAGGATGCTCACCCTTTCTGTGAGGCGGAATAGGAATAGTCTTGGGAACATGAATAACGCCATTCTTGCCGATAGCATCATTAAACCCAATGACGTTATGTCCATTTAGCACAATAGTAGTCCAACTCTTGAAAGTGTGAACATCAACACCAACACTCCTCTCAAGAAGAGTCGGAAGCTCAATGTGGAAGTCATCGCCATGGCCATAAAGCTTCTTCGACACCTTCTCATCGCCATAATAAACCTCATCACTGTAGAGAGTAATGTTGGGCACGATCTGATACTTCAGGAGTGCCTTGAGATACTTCTTGCCGGTCTCGGTGTTGAAGAGGAAGGCGTTTGCCCGGGGACCCAGACGGCGCCATGCGTCGTTGGATGGAGCGAAGACGGTGGTGCCGACCACGGGGATGTTGTGGATGTACTTGACAAAATCGGTCTTTTCGTAAGCGAGCAGGAGGGTTGAGAATTGGGCGGGGAAGAGGCTGATTTCTCTGCCGATGAAGGGAGGAGGGACGAGGATTCTGTTGACGGCGTGGATGATGCCATTCTTGGTTTTCTGTAACAGTTAGTATGAGATCAATGACTTGGTGGGATGCACTGACGAAGTTGACGGCGATGACCTTGCTGTACAGATTAACCCTCACACCAGAGAATCCAACGCTGGTACGAAGACGCTGAGGCTTATCACCAAGCAGAGGCTCCTTCAGGGTCGTAGGAATAGTATGCGTGAAGAGAATTCGCGACGCAGGATACTCCCCAATACCGAGGTGATAGTTCAGAACAGACTCGATGAATTCATCACTAGGCTTATCCTTATGATGATGAGGAATATGCTCAAACGCCTCATCAGTAGGGACGAAAAGCGTGTAGTTCGCATCAGTGCTGTTGAGCAACTTGCCAAACTTCTCATGCTTCTGAACAAGCTTGAAGAACTTCTTGGTGTGGTTGCTCTTGGCGATGAGTTCATACGTCGTATGGTCGGTAAAGTCACCGCCGGTTCGGCCAAAGATATCCACAGACTCGTCGTCGTTTACATTATCAGTGGAGAGGAAAACCTCTTCATCTTGAAGTCTGTTGTGAATTGCCGCTGTGAACTCAGTTGAGAGCTGCTCAGTCGCTTCATCGAGATGCTTGCCGAGACGCGTGGGAATGTCTTCGAGCGTTTGCTTCAGATCATCCTTCCAGTTGTTGAACGCATCCAAGCCCTCGGGGATGACGAAGGCTGAAGTGGCCGTAGCCAAAGTAAGAGCTAAAAGAGACCTCATAATGAATCAATAGTCAGAGGAAACTCAATAGAAACAGAAATGACTCGAGATCAGCCACTCCAACGTCCTTATCAAGATGAGAAACGGTCAATGATGCTCTGACTTTATATCGATCGCACGTCTATGACGGGACTAATGTTGGCGTCATCAGCTATTTTACCCCGCATGGGATGTAAGAAAAGATGAAGTGAGCTTCCAGGCTAATTGTGTCTCATCCTTTTTTGTCACCATTCACACTCGGCTCCTTCGGTGTTTCTGGTCTGACGTGAGGCAAGGGTCGCGAAAGGCAAATAATTGGGCTAATCGTAAACGTAGCCATTCCATTGGCGAGATGACGCGTTGAGGATGTCGCCTTTTGGCGGATTGATGATGTGTACGCGTACAACGCCCGGGGCGCAAAACCTCTGACATGTTACCAAGGTGCTAAAAATACTTAGTTAAAGATCCTCTAGGTCTATACTAAATTATACTAAACTATGCTAATTTTACCTAAGGCTTTTTGTCACCCAAGATAGAGGTCTTGAGTTTTGTTGCATCCCCTTGACAACATTACAGCGGTTCAGCACGTATTACCTGAGCACGTTTCATCTTATACACGGATACTTTAAGGCTCTGAGTTACATAAGAATATGGTCAATTTTTGGCTACATTTAGCTACCAGCAACATTCTCCTGATCAGCCTGTCCAGCCTCATCAACAGGAGCCAAGTTCCCCTTCGAAGGTCCCATTACACAAATACCCTCACGTGAAAAGCGACTTCCGTGAACAGGACAGTCAAAGCTCTTTTCGGTAGTGTTCCAGCACACAACGCCCTTCATATGGGGACACAAAGCGCTGTACTGCTTCACGTTACCCTCTTCGTCCTTGTACACCGCGATGGGCTTTGATCCAGCCTAGAAATATTTAGCTTTTGCACGTACAACAATGTTACAGGCACGTTACCTTGTTCAATACTCCACCCATTCCGCGACCGAGGTCTTCAATATCTGTGATGTCGGACTGTAGGAAGCGCTTGTACTGCGCGTTGATCTGTACGTCGTGGGCGATCATGCTGGGGAGGGATTTGACCATTGATGCGATGCGCTTTGGGGAGTAGACATCTGCCCATGGGTTCTTGATCCCATCGATTTCATCCGCGATCAATCGTCCAGCCAAAACTCCATGCGTAAGACCGTCGCCGGAGTCACCAGTGATGATATAAATGTGATCATTGCCCTGGTTCTTACCAATGAACTGCATGAAATCAACAGGTTCAAAGATCTGTCCACTCCAACGATAGTCAACAGACTTAGCCTGCGAGAACCTCTCACGCGTCCATTTCTCCAGCTCATCAAACTCAGTAGTAGTATCCTCCTGCCCAACCTTGTGATCACAACCTCCAACAACAAGATAATCATACTCATCATCACAAGCCGTCAGTCGAACATACTTATACGCCTCCGCCTGATCATACAAAAGACAATCCTCAACAGCACCCTTGGGCACACGCGCAGCGATACAGTAAGACCGCATAAACTCCATCTGAGCAATGACGCCGAGCTTCTGGAGAGGAACGCATGTTGCTTCGACGGCGTTGTTGCACTTGATGGTGTAGCCGTCTGATGTTGAGACGTTGACGGATTTGTTGCCGATGCCGAGAATCTCAATGCCTTTTTCTTCGACGGACATGACGCGTGTTGAGTCGAAGCAGCGGAAGTTAGGCTGGGCTTTGAGCCAGTTGAGGATGCCGTTGAGATACTTTGTTGGATGGAATGTTGCTTGGTCTTTGACGATGAGACCGCCGCGCTGGTCGATTGCGCCGTCCCAGCCACGAACAGTCAATGATTCCTGTACAGAGTTAGTCGCAGACCAAGAATGAAAATAGGTGAGATACTCACATCGAACCTGGCGTCGATGCCGAATTTTCGCTGAGCTGCCTCTTCCTTACGAAGATCATTCATCTCATCCTCATGCTCCTTCGCATCCTTGGTAGAGTACTGGGAGACCTCGTATGCCGGAAGTTTACGATACTCGCACTCAATACCGAGCATCTTGGAAATCTCTCCAACGCGATCTCTTCCCCAAGCATGGCTTTCAGCTGCAGCTTTTGCGCCTTCATCACCATGCTTCTTTGCAATCTCAGTATACCCGTCGTCAAGATCATTAGTGAGATGGCCACTGGTTCGACCTGTCTCTCCGGAGAGAACCTGACGAGCTTCAAGAAGGATGACTTCGCGCCCACGAGTGACGAGCTCATAGGCTGTAGATATACCACCGATTCCAGCACCAATGACACAGACGTCTGTTTCGATGTCTTGGTTGAGCTTGGAGAAAGATGGCCGGTTGGAGACTGGATCTTGATGAACCCAGACTGAGTCGGTTGCGCCCGAGGTATGAAAGAACTGTTGTGACTTGGAAGATGCCATGGTGGATTGGTATGCTCTGAAAGATAATTGGATTGTGCAGCGGCGTGAGATGCGAGAGACTCGGAGTGATGCTGAGGCTAGAGAGAATAGCATCCTGGGGGCCATAGATGAGAGATGTTGTGAATGTCGGAGATGTAGCTCACGAGGCATATATAAACATGATGAAAGGAATTGAGGCTGCATGGTGAACAGTGCAATATAACTTGCAAGCGAATAAGATTGAGTGAATTGGCAATCGAGATCAGTTGAGCTGTATCGCTAGCAGATACATATATCTCGCTCCAATGATCTTCGCGGCTGGTATTACACCGCATGAGCTTTCACATCACGAAATCGTCACTATTTCCATTACATTTCCCATGCATGAAATTTGGTTGCAGTCTGCGGAGCAATTGGTCCTGCTGTGCATCATTCAAGGTGAAATGTGAACACTGTGACGTTGACATGTCTTGTCGATCTCAACGTCAGAATGATGACCACGTCATAACAGGGACGTCGAAAGCCAGCATAACATCGATTGCTTATGTCAATAATGTACTCAACGTAAGGAAGACAGAATCTTTGTATTTAGTAAAAATGAATCTGGCGGGACGTTGCATTCTTATAGTTGCGGTCGTGGTGATGGTATTTGAACTTCATATCGCCAACTTGAGCAGCTACTCAATTAGAGCAACGAGTCTCAGAGCTTTCTGGAAAAGAGTTCTATACGCTAATTTACTATTCAAGCCTTCTTCTCTCCCCCCATGTTATTCTGAACCGTTCCTCCAATACTTCCCTCTGTAGTGAATTGCTTGCCAATCACGCCCTCCTTATCAAAGGGACCACCAATCTTTTGAGCAGTTCCCCCGATAGCTCCATTCTCTATACTTAGGTTAACATCAAGATTCAAGGTGGCTGAAAGACAGGCTACCTGTAAATTGTTTGCCGACGCTGCCTTGCTCATCCATGGCCTTGGGCACGGTTTTGGTAAAGTTGGTGGTGGGCTTGTCGGACATGTTGGCAATGAAAGTTGATTGATCAGAGTGGAACAGATTGGATAGGTATTGTTGATGGTAAGAGTGATTGATAATTGTGATAATTAGAGACTCAGTACTCGGTGTCTTGTACTTTATACTCGTCGCGTCAGCGGTTACAGATTCATGATGTCATTTGAAGCCATGATATCACCAATGCAGGTCAGATATATCGGGCAGATACATAAGATCAATTACCCCATCATTGAAGTCTAACTCAAATGGTGGTGAGAGGTATGAAGTCATGGGGCTGAATGGCGGTATCATCTTTGCTTATACTGGCAGGGAAAAACTTAGGACCTCTATCCTAGGTGACGAAAAGCCTTAGGTAAACTTAATATAATTTTAGAGGATCTTAGATTAAATACTTTTAGCACCTTGATCTAATATCAGAAGTCTTCCTGCGCCCTGGGGACTGGCAAGCTTGGGGGTTTCAGTAAAGTATCATATGAGTAGCGAGGCTATTTAGGACTATAGATTAGATTTAAGTTTCAAAAGAAGATTGGATGCTGATAAAGTGACTTGAGAGTGTTTCAAATGTAACTCGTAACCTATATCTTGCACCATTGTAACGATTTGTCGAGATGCATCGCTACGTTTCCAGAAGTGGTTTTGGAATGGACTTATTCTAAGTTCTCTGTGCTGATTTAAGTTATTACCTACAAGTCTCAACTGTAAATAACACCTAGATCATAACCTAGACATTATGCCACAATGTCCAACTAATTGCTACAGAATAAAGCAGATATCATGAAAACCTAAGAGATGACTCAGTTGTCCTGACTTTCCTTCATGAGGGATGCAAACTTTAAGTATATGCTTCCGGTAGCAAACACAGTTGAGTAAACGCGACATGTTATTTGACGAAATAAGGTTCTGCCCAAAAGTCAACACGATAGGAAACCTTGCTCGACTTAAGCTTGTATCTTGAGTCACAAAGCCATTTGACCTTTTAGGTATAAAATTACCAACCCTTCAATATAAGTAGCAACAAATTTCTCCCTTCGAAAATTCCGCAGACCCCGCCTAGCATCATGGCGTTCAGCAACCATTTCGAGAAGCTTTCACCAGAGCTCATAACCATGATCCTCACTGCTTTCAAGTCCCCCAAGGATATACAGTCCATAATTCATGCAGATCCATATATTTTGTGCGTCTTCCTTCAAAACCAGCAGCGTATCCTCCGGCCCCTCCGACAAGCTCTAAATGATCAGTTTCCAGGCCAAAACCTAACACAAGCAGCCTTGGTATGTCGCTTACGGCATATGGAGGATCAATTGCAGTATCAGGACCGGGTCCAAGTTGAACGGGTGATTAAGCCAGTCTTGACATCACCACCAAAGGTACAGCTTTCAGTATCGAAGCTAAATCTAGGAGCCCTCTTAGAACTACATGGAGTCCTTCGCGAAGCGGATACTTTCGCTGTCTGTTACTCGAACAAGGCTTGGGAAATGACACAAAAAATGGCAGCTAGAGAGGATGAGGAAGAGGATCCTCCTAGGCTTCCCATGAGGCTTCCATTGTCGAAGACAGAAAGCCAACAAATACAAAAGGCATATCTGCTGTTCGATGCATGCCGACACACTCTCTGCTTCAGCACCTCTTTGTTGCAAGACTATGGTCGAGAAGATGATGAATACTCATTCCATATCCCCTGGCGGTTCATCTATGGAGAGAAGCTTCTATGCATCAGGGATTTTCAAGCAGTCTTTGTATTCTTATTCAAAGAATACGAAAGCATCTTGAATCAAGTCTCCGACCGAATTACTGGTCCAGCCTCTCTCTCCAGGTCTGTAAACAACGAAATGACTTGTCCAAGACGGCTATTTATACAGGCAGGCCAACGTGATCGCCTCCAATTCATAGCCTATCTTTGTTCACAAGGATACCATCAGCTACTGAGTATCCGAGAGAGGAGTAGCATTTCACAAGAAGCGCACATTCTGTCTTTGTACAAGCAATACCAGACGCTCAAGGGAGACCGCCGAAGTTGTCCCATGGTGGTGGGTGCTGATCTGGAATATTCACTCAAGACACTTTGTTGTGATACTGGCAGAGGGCATGAGTTTTGGACAAGCGGGGCATACATGTGGGATATGGAGAGGTTGTCGCAGCTTGGAGGAAGATTGATGTGGCTTGCAACTGATCTTAGATGGGAGGATGACAGTGAACTGCCAGAAACGACGTGCTATCAAAACATGTAGATAAGGACTGGCGCATTTTACCAAGTTCAACTTGCACCCTACAGATGCTACTGACATTTCATCGCCAACAGCATCAAATGTCTAAAGCAACTCATATCTTTGGCTAAAGAACCACGCATAGAAGAGCTTTACCTATCTACTACATATCAATTCCAATTATTGTTATTTATCATTTCCAAGCGGATATGCAACCGTTAGGCTTCAAGTATCTTGAAGTTAGTTGAAAGAAATACAGGGACTTGCAGGACAGAGTCTCAGTACCCCCAATGCTGATCTTGCAATTATTATAGTCAAAGGAATCAACTAATTTCGTTTGGGTTTGTCATGAAACAGCGTCCAATGGTGTAAGTCCCAATGCGAGATGTCCCATCTTCAATTACCCAATCAAATACACGGCAAAGCGGGTGGTCCCGCCCGTAGCCCCAAAATCTGACAGTAACCAAGCATGGAAGAGGCACAGAACCAAGGGGATGCAACAAAACTAAGGACCTCTATCTAAGGTGACAAAAAAAACCTTAGGTAAACACAGCATAAGTTTAGATGGTCTTAGACTAATTACTTTTAGCACCTTGATTCAATATCAGAAGTCTTCTTGCGCCCCGGGGAGGACTTATGCTGATGCTAAGATCAGAGACTAGTGATCCATGTCAGACGTCTTAGTCCAAACAGTAGTTATATTGGCCCATCAAACTTAGAAGGTTATGCTACATGCCAGCGGACGTTAAATACCATGTGTTACCCTCTGCAAGATCAATCCATCACAGCTTCTTGCCCCATCCTTCAATATGTCTACTTCTCTTATTATAATCACTGCCATTCTAGTCTCGCTATCTCTTCTCCTTGTCAAACACAGACAAAGATACAAGAACGGCCCCTTGCCACCGGGTCCCAAAGGTTTACCACTTCTCGGCAATATCCGTGATCTCCCACCACCCGGAACACTAGAATGGCCACATTGGCAGAGCCACAAAGAGAATTACGGCCCGATAACTTCAGTTACTGTACTCGGACAACACTTCGTCATTTTGCATGACAGGCAGGTCATCATGGATCTTCTGGAAACGCGAGCGATGAAGAGTGCTTCACGCCCCAAGTTGGTCTTTGCTGGGGATATGTAAGATACCGATCTGCAATTGTATCTTGTTTACGCTGACGAACTGTTTTAGCGTTGGGTACGATGGTGTCATGGGCTTGATGCAGTACAATCGAACCTTTCGGATGCATCGCAAACTCACAGCCACCCAAGTCAGCGCCAAATCCGTCACCCGATTCGAGCCCATTCAAGAACTAGAGATCCGCAGATTTCTGAAGAGACTACAACAAGACCCTAGCAGTCAGAATCTTCCAGACCATTTGAACCAGTACGTCTTCCTCATAGCTCCCGAAGCAGATGCTCACAAGGCCCCAGGGTATCCGGCTCCATCATGCTCCGTATCCTGTACAACTACGAAACAGACCCCAAGAGAAACGATCATATTGTCGCCATGGCTAATCTCGTGATGGAAGAGTTCTCTCAAGCTACTACTCCAGGTGCTTGGATGGTAGACTTCATCCCTTGGCTTCGATACCTTCCAGACTGGATGCCAGGCTCTGGGTTCAAGAGGACTGCCAAACTCTTCAGACAGCATCTCTTGCAAAACGTCCAAGATCCATACCAATACGTCAAAGATCAGATGAATAGTGGTAAAGATAATGTTTCCTACGTCGCTGGTCTCATCAAGGACATTCACCGCAAGATTGACCCAGAGGAAGAGAACGTCATCGCATGGACTGCCGCTTCAATGATGAACGCAGGAACCGACACCACCGGCGCAACACTTCTCGCCTTCTTCGCAGCCATGACTATCTACCCCACCGTCCAAAAGAAAGCTCAAACAGAAATCGGCCGCGTTATCGGAGACTCACGCCTCCCCTCATTCTCTGACAAGCCAAACCTTCCTTACATCACCGCCATAGCCCAAGAAGTACTCCGCTGGCACACTCTCGCCCCAATGGGTTTCCCTCACATGACGACAGAAGACGACACATACCGCGGCTACTTCATCCCCAAGAACACTCTCCTCTTCCCAGCGGTAGCGTCTCTCACGTACGATCCTGAAGTCTATCATGATCCGATGGAGTTCAAGCCAGAACGGTATTTAGAGCCGTATAACGAGCCTTCCCCGATGGATCTTGTGTTTGGGTTTGGGAGAAGAGCGTGTCCAGGACGGTGGATCGCTGAACAGACTTTGTTCTTGAGTCTTGCACAGACGTTGGCGGCTTTTAGGATTAAGAAGGCGCTGGATGAGAAGGGGAATGAGATTGAGGTTGCTTATGAGCAGTTGCCGGGTGTTATTTCTCGCGTGAAACCTTTCCCGCATAGGATTGTACTGAGGAGTGAGAAGTACAGGACTTTTGTAGAGTAGATGAGCTGAGGCTTTTACCCTCGAGTTTGATAGCAACCCGTTGTTGAAGATGTTCCAATACTCAGCTTTTGCTCTAATCGCAGTTTCAACTGTTCACAACTGGGTTTAAAGAGAATGTAATGTCCTTGACATAACAAACTTGGCAAATCTAATCAATTCAGTCATGATGTATCTCTTCTATGTTCTTGTTTAGCGATCGTTTACACCTGTACATGATGGAGTCCAACTCTCATATGCCCGTTCCCCCCTCGGTTAGCCCTAATGTAGTACGGCACAAAGACACCCTCCCTCTCATCATCGAACCCAGAATCCTTTCCTTGAACAACAAAGCCAGGTGCCGACACCACCTCATCCAATTTCCCTCTGCGTCTCCAGCATGAGGTCCTCAACGCAATGTATTCTTCGTCCGTCCCACTAATACACAGTCTCTCCTCCTTAACTGCACTACCCGCCTTGAGCCCAACGTCCTTGAAGTGGTTATCTTCCCATGTATTGTCTGCATCCTCGATACAGTACACTAGAGGTCCTCGGGCAAGTGTCAGAGTATGTTGGTTCGTGTATGGATGCGGAGCGATGTATCGAGGTGTGAAGTTGCCGATGGCTAGGGAGAAGGCGGGGTTGGCTGCCGTGTAAGATGGATCGAGAGTGAGATAGCCTTTGTGCAAATGGAAACTACCTTCACTAGGCTTCGGGTCCAAGGTATACTGATTCCGAGACCATCCTGGGATCCTGAGTCGTATCGTGGTGTTCACAGACGCAGGACTCGTAAGACGGAACTTGACGAGTCCATCCCACGGCCAATCCGTCTCTTGCCGAAGAACAACCTCCCCTTCTCCAGCCCCAAACTTCAACTCAGCATTTGTATACAAATGCACATTCACAAACGCCTCCTTCTCCTTCTCCTCCCCAAAGTCCCAGAGATATCCCCCCAACGACCCGTACAAACGCGTCACATTCGGCGGACAGCACGCGCACCAAAACCACTCCTCTCTGGCACTCTTATCACTCTCCGAGCTCCCGAGCTGATTGACATACGTAAACGCCTTTCCATCAAGACTCATTGCCGTCATGACATTGTTGTACAAACAAAGTTCCATGACATCTGCAAACTTTGCGTCTAGCTCGATATGCAGCAGTCGTTCGGCAAGCATCATGACTGCAATGGATGCACAGGTTTCGGCGTAGCATCCGCCCTCGTCGGTGGATTGAGGCAGGAAATAATCACGTCCGAAACCTTCCCACTGTTTGATGGCGCCGATACCGCCGGTGAGATACATCTTTTTGGTTACCATGTTGTCCCAGAGCCGGTAGACGGCGTCTTTCCAGCTTGATGGGGAAGAGAGTGATTGAGAGCCAGATTTATCGATGCAGAGCATGTCGGCTACAGCGGTCAGGAGGTACATGGCGCGTACGGAGTGACCCTCTACGGTTTGCTGTTCCAGAATGGGTTGATGAGCCTGGCAGTACCAGTGAGATCCGTGTTCAGGGTACGAATCAGGGCGATGATAGAGACTCTGACCACGTTGCTTCGACTCCCATTCGAAATAATGCTGTCCGTGTTGACCCTTGTGATTACCTCGTTCTTCAAGGAAGTATCGCGACAGATCGTAAGCGTCCTTGTTTCCGGTGACTTGGTACAAGCGGAAGAGAGCTAACTCGATCTCGGGATGCCCGGGGTATCCGTGCAGTTGATTCTCGCCAGGTCCAAAGGTACTGTGAATCAAGGCAACGTACTTCTCGATTGGCTCTAGAAGAAGGTTGTTCTTGTAGTATTGGTGGTGAGCGAGAGCTGCTTCAATAAGATGACCAGCGTTGTATCTGAAAAATGAGTATAAAAAACACAATAATGCGGTGACGTGACTTACAATTCATGCATATCCTGCAGATTCGTCCACCGCTTTCCCGGTTCAACAACAGTATAATGAACATTCAGATATCCATCATCCTGCTGCGCCCCTCGAATCATTTCGACCAAATCTCTCACCGCAGCATCGATCTCACCATCAAACTCATCATGAAGAAAATAACAAGCGCCCTCAATCCACTTGGCTATGTCGCTGTCCCAGAAGAGATGGAAAGGAACCGGCCACATGGACTTGTCGGCATAGATCTCATGCCATTGCAGCTTGAAGCAATCGTAGCGGCCTGTCTCGCGAAGTCTCTTGAGCTGTGTATGCAGTGTTGTCTTTGAGACTGTAGCTCTTCGACGGTGGAGGAGTGAACCTGGTGTTAAGGTGGTATGGTGGAAGATGGACTGGGGATGAGACATGATGGCGGTATGTTGAGGTGAAGACTGTGGAACTGAATCTCAGAAATATTTCTCTTGGTTTAACATGATATAATGTTACTGACAACAATATGCGAGTCATGACTGACGATTATTGATCTGGTGCATGTCATTAGGTCGTGGTGGGAGGCCCGGGCATCCCACCGGAGCTCCCACCGGGGACCAGCCTCGATGAGGGGAAACGGTCAAGTGTTCACGACAGTGGATTGAGCAGGCTCCTATTGCCCGAAGGAGGTCTGGTTAGATAAAGCGGCGAAAAGCCATTTTTCTTTTTGCTTCTCTCGTGATGATTCTCCCTTCATTGAGGGGCGATATGGTATCCGAGGTGTCGCGATTCATATCGACAATGGTTAACTTGATGGGATTGAATTGAACTTCAAAATACATAGGTTCCTAGTTAGTAAAGAGAAAAAATCACTGCTACCATTGCGTTTACCGTCTTTCTTAAAATATGTAGAGATGCGCTGAGGAACCTGACGTCAAAACTGGTTCGTCTATTCAATGAAGCGGAGATGAACCTGTTAAAAAACTCGATTGTTTTACAGGATTGGTGCGCCTAGCTTTCTGGGGTGCTGATCATCCGATGTGACCTTTACCCCAGACTCCAGACCAGTTTTAGCCCGATTTGTCGATTCCCGGATGCGGAGGTCCCGAACTTCGTGCTGCGTCAAATCATCCTCGCAAAACAACATCAATGACCCTTCAACAAGCTTAAAAACGCCCGAAACCTTGTCCGCAATGGAGAAGTTCCAATGCTCACAATGCCCAAGAAGCTTCAAGCGACCAGAGCATCTGAAACGACACCAAAAAGGCCACGACAGCCTGCGGGGTTTTGAGTGTGATGTTTGTCACAAGAGCTTCACGCGCAGGTAAGCGGCACCGAGTAGTTTGACGGAAGAGGCACTGATATGATTGAAGTGATATCTTGACGAGGCATATAGCTATCCACGACCATCCGTCCGCTGTGTCGAGACGCGATGTTGGACGGCGCAGAGCATGCTTGGAGTGCGCTAGAGCGCGCGAGAAGTGTTCGAGAAACCTCCCGTGCCTGCGATGTTCGACCAGGGCACTGGATTGCGCGTATCCTCAGACCAGAGATAAACCTGTCGGGACATCCCCGGCCTCACAAGCTGGTGCCATGGCGCATACTCCGAGTCAAACTCTCATCACTCCAGGCGAGACAGTAGATCACGCGTCGCACGTACCGTCAGATTTACAGCTCGCGTTACCTTCACATCAAACACCACATTCACAAGACAGCCCTTTCATCGACAGCGCTGGTAATGAGCAGCAACCGAGCTTTGACTATGATTTGTCCGCGTACGATATCGACTGGGACTTCCCCATCAATTGGTTGCCGTACGACAATGAGATTGAGACAAACTACTACTCGATTCTAGGCCTTGATATGACTCAACCTCTTGAGGCTGGTAATGGAACTATGATAGATCAGCCAGTTCCAAGCTTTCCTATGATTGACGCTCCACCACGCCGTTTGTCAGCCGTAACATCGCTTTCCCCGGGTAGCGGCCTCGGAGTTTCTCCCCAGTTGAGCATGAGTTCTGGGCGCACTATACCTGGAGACTTGTACGCCACGAGTTCAAACGGCGCCCGACGTCCTTGTACTGCCAAGTCAAAGCAACTGTTCCCGCCACCAGGCCTTCAAGGATACACAC
Organism: Fusarium newnesense; assembly: GCA_013184375.1. Taxonomy (NCBI): domain Eukaryota; kingdom Fungi; phylum Ascomycota; class Sordariomycetes; order Hypocreales; family Nectriaceae; genus Fusarium; species Fusarium newnesense. The sequence continues at coordinate 6,250 of JABCJW010000820.1, read as the reverse complement.
AGCTGCCAACCATTTCTCAAGAATCAGCCAACAGCCCTTCAGCGCTGTCATTCCCAGGTCTGAGCCATATCATCCTGGAAGACGAAGCGTACAGAGAGTCCTTCATGACACATTTGACGTACAGCAAGATCTGCGAAGCCTTTACGCAAACGTGTCTCGAACCTTCCATGTTCCATCAGCACTACACCTCAGCTGACTTTCCGTCACTGAAACTACTCGAATACTTCGTCAAGCTCTTCTTTGAACACTTCGACCCGATTGTTCCTCTTGTCCATCCTCACACAACAGATTTGAACGGGAATTGGGTTCTTGCTTTGGCGATCTGTGCCATTGGGAGCCAGTACTCAGCTACAGCAGATATCCACGCCTGCGTTGTGCCATTCCACGAATTTCTCAGAAGAACTTTGGTAACTCAACTGGAAGGATCAGAGCTGAGCCTACCGCTGGCTCAGGCTCTTGTTCTGAGTCAAGTTGGTCTGCTGTACTCTGGCGGTAGTCAACTTCAGAAGGCTGCTTACGAGAGGATAGGAAGTCTGCAGAGGGTCATCACGTTCTATCGTTGCCGATATGAGTCTCAACGAGATTTGTCAACGGAAGGTCATGGGGAGGGAGATGAATATAGGTGGCGAGGCTGGGTTGAAGACGAGACTTGGCGACGACTGTGCTATTTCATATGGGTGAGTTCATGATCCTCCGTCATTCCGGTTTGGAGACTGACCTGCAAAAGCTATTAGATCGTATGGGACGCTACTTCTTTGATGACCACCAGACAGGGACATTCAACGTCGCGGACTTAACCTTGCCGCACGATGGCCTTTGGTCACAAGCAACGTCATCAGACTGGATACAACTCCACCGCCGCATCGACGGTAAGCTGCACTTCTCCCCCCCTTGAAGCCTCATTCTTACGCGCTACAAGCGAATCCAACACTCGAAGTTGCCATCAACGAGCTGTTCCGCGAACGCAACGCCAAAGCCGACCTAGGCGAATTCTCCCGCATCCTCCTCCTCCACGCAGTATACCAAGAATACACCACCGTCAGCACCTACTGCAAACGCCCTCTCTCATCCTGGATCCCCCAGAACAATCCCGAACCTCGCAGCGATGAAACCCAGCACCTTCAGCTCTCCGACTCAAACTGGCGAAACGCTGCTCTCGATTGCGTGGATACACTTCACTGGGCCGCTAATGCCACCATAGCGTCGTTACTTGGGGCTGAGCACCCTACGGTCCTGCATCTGCATTTTTCGCGTGTTGTACTACTTGTTCCACGAAGAGCGATAATCACGCTGGCGAAATACCTCAAGGCTCCAGAGCATTTGAGGAAAGAGCCTGCGAGCCAGAAGGAGGCGCTGCAGGCGGAACGTGAGATATCCGAATGGGCTCAGCAAGATGGCGTAAGTTCTTTTGGATACAAGATTGGTGGGATGCTAACAGAAGTACAGTCTAAAGCTCGACTTGCGGCGCTGCACTGCGGTTGTTTCCTCTGGCACGTCCGACGCTACGCAAAAATGACATTCTACGAACCGCCCTGCGTATTCTGGGCGACCCTCACACTCTGGGCATACAGTGTGTTCTGTAGTAAATCCCGAAGACCAGGAGGAGGAGAAACACGCAGCGGGAGTGTAACACGCCAGATATCGCCTGATCGATCAGATGACGAGAATCCCACATTCATAAGGCTGGACCGACCTAACGATGACGAGATGGTGCAGCTGTTTGTCAGGACGGGAGTGTTGAAGGCGTATATTAGTGGTGTTGGGGATATTTACTCTGCTAATGCGCCGAAGAGGATATTGAAGGAGGGGAAGAGGGTTTTGGAGAGTGTGGCGTTGGCGTGGGGGAGAAATAGGGAGTATCTTGAGTTGTTGCAAGCTCTCGGCTGATTTGGGGCGACTTGGTGTCGCGATGTAGGGTGATTGTTTGTAAAGGTTGAAGACAAGGACTTGCTTCACCGAAATGATGTCTCCCCGGATTTGGGATTGCGCCATTGTATTTGTATTCGGATGTAACCGCGTATCAAACACCTACTGTATTCATCTAAAATGCGAGTTAGCTCTGCTATCTGAATGATACAGAAGTCTGCTTACTCTATCATTACGATATGTACATTGAGGCTGCTGTGACGGTTAAACTCAATGAAATGCTCGTATAACAAGGAAGTGGATAATTGGGCGAGACGTTCTTCAACGAAAACGGATCATTGTACAAACATACTTTTCGTAAAGCAACTATTTAAGGACCTGTATTTGGTGTTGACTTGGCAAGCTGTCATTATGACGGATAGAAGAGGCTAGGCATATGTCTCTCATTGTAGCTGCAAGTCTATCATTGGTAAAGTGGTTGCGTTTGTCCAAAAGTTCCAAAGATATACATGCTTGCATTTTCCCATAACTAGATACCCCGGGAGATCGTGAATTCCCTGTCTACACTCAGTATAGACCATGTGCTCGCCAGAGTTGCTCACCCTCACTGCTATGGATCTCCAAGTATGGGAATTCGCTTGAAAACACCATCTTCCTTTCACAGCGAGTGAAGTTCATCAACGGCGTCCAGTACACCCTCTCGTCGGTGTTCCAAAGCCGCAACCTGCCATCTTCGCAGAACTCCAGGCGTTGAGGAATCTGACCCTTGGGTGCTTTCTCGCTAGACCAGAAGACCTCACCCTGCTTGTCAAGCACTTCAAATCTACCATTGCTCCGGAAGGCAAACTTGACGCCATTCTCAAACTGCAGAAACGGTGTCTCAGAGGGAGCTACTTTGAGAGTCCCGCGCTCAAAGGTACAGGAGCAGCCTGGTAGAGATGTTATTAATTACGAAATATGAGAAATACGATCTGACTTACCTGGTGCCTCAATACCTTTGCTCAGAGCTATCTGGTAAGGTTTGGTGCTTTCCCTGGCCTGCTCAACGGACGGACCTCTTACCTTCTTGAGCTGCCACGCAGCGACATTGACGAGTGCTCTTTGCCTCATCAGTAGACAGACTGGGCCATTGGAAACGGCGCTCTGAATCCCCCTCAAACTCGGGAGTGTATAAAAGACAACACCTGCCTTGCCATCCTCGTCATCCCCAATGGTGAATTCGTTAAACAAAATAGCAAGACATTCCCAATGCCGTTCCCAGTGATGGGCACATTTGTCAATGAACCGCTGAAGATCATCAGTGGAGTTATAGATCTTGTCGCCATATGTAATGCTCAGGATTGAGCAATCAGGAACCTTATTGTGAACGTGTCCTGTTCTCTGGTATTTCCATTGAGATAAATGGGTGATCTCCACATTCTCGGTTGACTTCTCATCATAGGAAAGTGAACAAATCCGTTTAGGCCCACCGGTATACTTGAAGATGAAGGATAGGTTGAGCTTTTTGTCTCTGGGTGTATTGCAATCTTGCAGCCTATCGATGTCTTTCAAGGGGATGATCAGCCGATCGCCCACTTGGTCTGCTTTTACCCATTGCCGAAGTGCTGCTGACACATCGTAGATTCCACATACGGCAGCAAGAATCTGAAGCCTTTTATACTTTCCTTCAGTTGTTGCAACCCTCTTTGGTTCATTGTAGATGAAGCTGGTGTGGAGCTCATTCTTCACAGGTAGTAACTCGGCCCAAATTTCAGGAGCGACTAGCATGTCGAGCTTCAGATCAGTAGAGGGCCCGCATCTCTTGGGAAGCACAGGCGGTCTTTCACTAGGGTTAATGGAGTCCAGTTCGGACATTTGAGGGGTATGGAACTCCTCGACGTCGCTATTTGTGTCGCTTAGCCAGGGGTCTGCATCATAGGACGGCGGGGGATCGCCCTTTTCTGGTGACTTTTCTTCTGGGGCAGGTGTGTAGATCTCCGGAAGAGATTCATTGATAATTTCTTGCACGAGTTTGTCGCTGGAATTCGTTCGGAAGAGGTCGACATGGCGCATTTCAGGCTGTCGTGTTAAAGTGTTCACCTTGTTGGGATGGCGTTAGATTGGGCATACACAGTTACAAGTTTGACTTACCACTTCAGCTATCTTATTCACCTCGCTCTCAAGAGCGGTACGCACTGCCAACAGAGTCTTGAACTCAATTGGAATAGCCTTAGGTTTGTCCACAGGGCCTACAATGTAGTTGTTTAGTTTACATGAGTCTCGTTCTCCAGGATGGCAGAAGACATACTGTACTCGTATTGACGAGAAATGATATCTTGGACCTTCCAGAGCAGGTGCTTGTACTGCATGTAGTTGTGAAAGAGCTTGGAGGTGCATGATGCAGCACCGTCATAATTGAGCGGCTGTAGGGTCTGATTTATCATCCATTCGTTAAAGCTCCGATTTGCTTTGTACTTGGTGAGTATAGCCCTGTGATGCATGAGTTACTGTTCGGGAAAATGAAGTTGGTATTACCATGTCCTCTGGGGTTCCTTGGAAACGCGAGCGGGGAAGTTGTCGACTTCCTTCAGAATACGTGCGATCTTTTTAGTGGAGGCTGTATCTTTCTCCCCTAAACGCTGTACAAGGAATTTGACCTTATTTCCTTTGCACATCGCGTCCAAGTCCGTGTTATTGTTGGCTGCAGCCTCTGTGACACTATATCGATCAGCTTGATGTATCACCTTATGATACATACTTACGCGTCAGTCAAGTAGTCCTTGTGGCCCCGGTTCGGACAGACAAAAGAGATGATAGTAGTGAAAAGGCCGCCGTCTACGAAGCCTGGAAAGGTCAGTTCACAGAAGTATTCTGTGCTTGTAGTGAGTACACACCCGAGATGTAGGAATCTCCAAACGCCTCGTTGAACCTGGGCGAGCCAGCTTCTATGCCATCAATTGGAAGGAATCTCGCAGAGCCTTTCAGTTTCGTGATCTGGGTCATCACCCGCACTGATTTCATCAGGCTGACGTCGGCCTCGTCGATCTGGATTGCATTCAGTGCGTCAGCATGTCCGTGGACATCCATCGCACCGGTCTTCATGGTAGCAGCGCGTGAAATGTCCATCGCATCGGCGATGTCGGACGCCCGTTCAACGACCTTGGATGAATACGTAATGTTCGGCGGTAGCTCCTCTGACATGAATATGTTGTCATCCGTGACTTCGACGGCGCCATCGATGCACATGGTCTGGGTGTAGGAATTAAATCCCATGCCCTACAGATTCGTGTCAGCAATGTCACAAACGGGATAAATGAGGTCGGAAGCGTGGCTAGAGGGAAGCTAACATACCAGACGCATACCATCGTTGTACGGGACGAGTAAAAGAGGCATCCTAAACACAGGTCATACAACCGTAGGTAAATGAAGTAAGTACTAAAGGCTGAGGAAATGTCGGAGCTTACAGGTGCCGGCCTAGGGGTTTTTATGGGAGGGCCAGTCCAAATTGTGGCCCTACTCAAACTCGATGGTGAGCAAGTGGCACCACGAGTGGGGGATGTTCTAAGTTTTCTGTAGTGATATAAGCTCCCAGCCACAAGTCTCAACTGCGAATAACACACCTAGCTCACAACTTAGACATTATAGCAAAAAGCTTGACCATTTATAGAGGATGTTCAGTTGCCTCAAGTTGACTGCTGTGATAGGGTCAGTCTCAGGTGTGTCGAAGAGGGTTCAGGTGTTGAGATGTAACTGAACAGGACAAGAGAGAAGTATGTACATGATGAATCACGGGATCGGACAAATGATGGTCCTGACTTTCAACATCAGAAGAGATTACTATTTACGAGCAAATGACTGGAGGGGCATGAGAGATGGCTTGATCTTCCTTGAGTGGCTGTTACATAAGGTCAAGAATTCAACGAAACTTCAAGCCGCAGCATACAAGCGAAGCAACACTAAAGTTTATTAAAAGCCGCAAGGTTTCCAAGAAAATATTCGGGGACAAAGGTTCAAAACAAGCAACAGCGCCACTTACCAGCACCAACAACATACCCGGATAATAATTATCAATTATAAATTATTATAATTCCATAAATGACTCTAAGAAATATCTTTAGACACCAGCAAAAGGTTAAATAGAAAATCTATAAACACGCCTAAGCATGGCAATAGTAGATGCACGCATTCACTTGCAATATAAACTTCCTATCCTCCTATCCTATCCTCCAATCTACCTTTTCTCATATCCTTGCAGTGTCGGTCACGTGATGATGGATAAGGTTAAAGGCGATACAAGTTTTCATCATTTCAAAACCACCCAAAGGACAAAGAAATTGTATAATTCTATGTGCCATTTTTAAAGGACTTCGAATATCGGCAAGCGCCAATTCTGGTTCTGTCCGTT
>JABCJW010000819.1:0-35606 GCA_013184375.1 Fusarium newnesense | reverse complement strand
GCCATCGGGCGAGCCTGTTCAGTCGTAAATCTCGATCCTGCCAATGACCATACAAACTACCCTGCGGCACTCGATATTCGCAACCTAGTTAAACTCGAAGAAATTATGAAAGATGACAAACTGGGACCTAATGGTGGCATTTTATATGCCCTCGAAGAATTGGAACATAATTTTGAGTGGTTGGAAGAGGGACTGAAAGAATTCAGTGAAGACTACGTTCTTTTCGACTGTCCAGGACAGGTGGAACTATACACACACCACAACTCCCTACGGAATATCTTCTACAAACTCCAGAAGATTGGATATAGGGTTGGTAGCTTCCCTCTATGGAAACGTAGTGACTGACCGTTCATAGCTTGTCTGCGTCCACCTCTCGGATTCTTTCTGCCTAACGCAGCCCTCGCTATACGTATCGAACGTCCTCCTTTCCCTCCGAGCCATGATCCAGATGGATATGCCACATATAAATATACTCTCAAAGATCGACAAAGTCTCCGAGTATGACGAGCTCCCGTTCAACCTCGACTATTACACAAACGTAGACGACCTGACATATTTGACTCCATATCTCGAATCAGAATCGCCCGCTTTGAGGAGCGAAAAGTTCGGCAAGCTCAACGAGGCCATCGCAAATTTGATCGAGAGCTACGGCCTGGTACGTTACGAGGTCCTGGCCGTCGAAAATAAGAAAAGCATGATGCACATTCTTCGTGTCATTGATCGTGCCGGTGGATACGTCTTTGGCGGTGCTGAAGGTGCCAATGACACAGTGTGGGCGGTCGCCATGAGGAGTGAGTCGTCTATGCTAGAGGTGCAGGATATCCAGGAGCGCTGGATTGATCAAAAGGTGGAATATGACCAAATGGAGCGTGAGGCGGAGGAGGAGCAAGCCCGCATCCAAGAAGAACAAGCCATGGAGTTGGACCAAAGTGAACCATATGCTGCAGCGGGCGGAATGGACCCCGACTTTGGAGATATGACAGTTCCCAAGGACAGTGGGATCAAGGTAGTTAGAAAGAAATGATACCCGTTCATCAATCCGCATCATCCATTTCTTCATCACTCGACGCGTCGTTGNNACGTGATCCATCAAGGTCAATGTTGACCAGAGCAATTGATAGTGAGCCCTTGAACATCGTAGGATGAAAGTTGAGGTTGCTAGGGACAAGTATTTTACTAGACATGTCAGGAATGCGAAGCGGTTCAATTTTACCATCCAGTACTCACCTGAGCAGCTCATTAAAGCTCCAGATCCACAGTCGCCATAAAGTGACGCGACTTCAGCTCTGATACCCCTGATAAGTGCACCAGGAGTGAGCTTTTCTATGGTTGGTTGGTGATTGAGAACAAAGTTTGGCAAATCTGATTTTGCAGCCTTTGCAGGGTCTGGCAGGTAAACAATATTGACAAGGAGATACCTTTCCTTTATGCGCACCATTTTGAAGAAGCGGCGGTGAAAGATCGAGTGATGATGCTGTAGATGGCGAATAAAAGAAGTTGAACCAAGGCTTGTGGCTGAGAAAGTCGACTTGCATCTCCTTGGAAGTTTAGCGGCTTCGGGGTCTGCCCCACCAAGATCGGGGCGGTCCAGCGGGGCCGTAGACGAGGGAGCTTCCCCGCCGTCATCAGTTGATGAACTCATATTATTACATATGTTCATTTCTCCCGGTAGGAAACTGTATCTTTTGATAACCATACATCAGCATTTATATTATTATTCCATGAAACAGAGCTCCTCAGAAATTGTTACTCAACTCGCGTAAAACCCATGGCTTCCGGTCCCTTGAAGGCGGCGCTTCTCATCGTCTCAACGACAGCAGCCAAAGACGCTTCTGCTGATGCTTCAGGACCTATACTTACCCAAGTGCTCAAAGACGAAGGTGATGGGAAATGGGAAATTCACGATACAAAAATTGTATCGGATGATGTGCTCGCTATCCAACGACAGATAACTGCCTGGACCGACAGTCCTGATAGTGTCAACCTCGTGGTGACTACTGGCGGAACTGGTTTTGCTACTGGAGACTCTACCCCAGAAGTAAGCATTATGTAGAGGCCTTTTATGAGCCATTGGGGGCTAATAGTATCTAGGCAGTCACTCCCTTACTTCATAAGCAAGCCCCAGGCCTCGTTCATGGCATGCTGGCAGCGTCTCTCGCAGTCACGCCCTGTAAGCGATATCGCTTCCAATATCGTATCAGATAGTCCTAACAAGATCGATAGTTGCAATGATGTCACGTCCAGCAGCAGGAGTCCGCAACTCGTCCATCATTGTGACCTTACCTGGCTCACCTAAAGGCGCAAAGGAGAACCTCCAAGCCATCGTTAAGACACTACCTCATGCCTGTGTTCAGGCTGCAGGTGGCAATTCCAGAGCTATTCACTCTGGGGGAATAAAAAAACTGGAAGCTGAAGCAGGCCTCACAGGTGGAGATACTCATTCTACAGCTGCCGGTGGATGCGGTCATCATCACCACGGCCATGGTCATGGTCACGGTCACGGGCATGGAAATCTCGTCAGACACACAAAGCCCGGCACTACTCTCTCCAATGATCCTGCGCTTGGACCTTCTCGTAGATACCGAGAATCGCCCTACCCCATGCTGCCAGTCGAAGAAGCCCTGTCATTGATCGAAGAGCATACCCCTGAACTGGAGGTTATCTCAGCACCAGTTAATCGGTCCATTATCAACTCAGTTCTGGCCGAGGACGTCAAAGCCAGGGAGAATGTTCCGGCCTTCCGCGCCAGTATCGTGGACGGCTACGCAGTTGTGGCCCCTAAGGATGGCCAACTGAAGGGCATCTTCCCGGTAACAGCCATCTCTCATGCTTCGCCTGGTGAGATCGGGGCTCTGAACGAGGGAGAGCTGGCTAGAATCACCACAGGAGCCCCTCTACCTCCTGGTGCCACGACTGTTGTTATGGTCGAGGACACTATCCTCAAAACGATGTCAGAGGATGGTAAAGAGGAGAAGGAAGTTGAAATTCAGGTCGATGGGGTGAAGGAGGGTGAGAACATCCGCGAAGTTGGCAGTGATGTCAAACAAGGCACTGTCATTCTCAACAAGGGAGAGACTATCAGTGGAGTGGGCGGTGAGATTGGTCTTCTCGCTTCTGTGGGAGTATCAGAGGCAAAGGTTTACCGTCGCCCTGTGGTAGCCGTGCTATCCACTGGCGATGAGATCGTCGAGTACAACCGCCCTGGTGATCTGAAACTTGGCGAAGTCCGCGACACCAACCGAATTACTCTGATTTCCGCAGCAAGAGAATGGGGCTATGAAGTTGTCGATCTCGGTATTGCCAGTGACAAGCCAGGCACTTTGGAGGAGACGCTCCGTGACGGACTCAGACGTGCAGATCTTCTCATCACCACTGGTGGTGTCTCCATGGGCGAGCTCGATCTTCTTAAACCAACGATTGAGCGTTCTCTTGGCGGCACTATTCACTTCGGGCGTGTTGCTATGAAGCCTGGAAAACCAACCACCTTTGCCACAATTCCTGTCAAGGATAATTCAGGCCAACGTGTTACCAAGACCATCTTCTCACTTCCTGGCAACCCAGCGTCGGCTCTGGTTACCTTCCATTTGTTTGTGCTCCCTTCACTACACAAGCTGTCTGGCGCCTCGACTAAGGGCCTCCCAAGGGTGCCTGCTGTCATCTCGCATGATTTCCCCTTAGACCCTAGACCCGAGTATCATCGAGCTGTTGTCACGGTTGGTAAGGATGGGCTTCTCTCAGCTACAAGTACTGGAGGACAACGCAGCTCCAAGGTCGGAAGCTTGAGGTCAGCTAATGCCTTGGTCATTTTGCCTAGCGGAAAAGGAAAACTGGAGAAGGGGTCAAAGGTTGAGGTTTTGCTATTGAGCGCTGTGCAGGCTGCTTAGAAACCGGTTCAAGTCCCAGTAATGAGCTGTAGTCAAACATACAATGCACACGTCTGCATAAGAAAAAACCAATCGTGAGTAGCATATAATTCAAATCTCATCGTGATGTACACTCCCACCTCCATATGATACTGGTACTGGTACAGCTACAGCTACAGCCAAAATACATCCTCCCAAGCCAATCTTCCAAACGCCTGACCAAATATTATTGGCGCAATGCATGCACGCGCTCCGTCTCTTTTGAACACACAAGGTGATGCCGTCGGTAAACTCGTCGGACTTGATGATGTCTAAGGTAATGGATAGGTGACGGACTTATTTCTTCTCGCCGAAGGCAGGGGCCTTGCTAGAGACTAGAAGACCAATGATCAGACCGAACAAGCCAAGCACTGAGCTGAAAATCTCGATGACAAGAATCTTGACGAAGCTAGAGACGTATAAGTAGACTGTCTAAGTTATGATGATTTTAGATATATGACGTACAGTGAAGGATCAGCAGCATCGGCCAGAGCAGCACCGCTACCGTTGATTCCAACGGCAACACCGCAGACAAGGTTGCACATGCCGACAGTAATACCAGACCAGAAGAGGGCATATCCAGTGTAGTAGGAGTTGGCGGAGTAGAGCTCGGCTCCAGAGACGTTCTCGACTTTTTGCGAGAAGACGATAGCCATGATGACGCCGTAAATGGCGACAACTTCACAGAAGATAATGGAAATCAAGTTCTTGGTTCGGATGCGAGGGGCCTTAACACCACCTCCGAGAATCGACGAGCCGGTAATGAAGATGCCCCTGGAAACAATGCGTCAGAGCTGCGATATAAGGATTGTTGGTCGAGGGTATACGCACCATGCAGCGCCGACAACAGAGAGACCGATACAAAGCGCGATTCCTAGCGTCGCCCATGTATAAGGCGAAACTGATTCGAGAAAACCGCCGATATCGAAGGACTCGCCACTTCCGGTGAAGAGCATGTCTATACGATAGCATGATAGTCAGTAAAAAGCACAATAGAGCCTCCAAGTATCAACGCCCATAGGGAACGGGTTTCGCGTACAAGCTCCAACAATGGTCAAGAACGACCCAATTCCGCCCACTCCATAGTATAGACTCATTGCGACGGTATTCGAATTGTTATCTCGACAATCCAGGGGTTGATATGTTGGCGATGGTGAGCGTCGGGTCGGATGAAGGTGGCTTATTCTGAGCTTGAAGGAGCTCCTGTTTCAAGGTACCTTGAAGCTGCGATGCGTGTCCAGCACGCAGGCAACTGGAATAACTGGGACCGACGTCACATGATGCGAGGCTGACTGGTGGCTTGTGGCGCGCTTAGTCATTCCCGCTTTGTACATCCCTCGAGGCAGATGCATCTCATCAACCTTACCCTTGACAAACTATCAACCACCCAAACCCGAAAATAGTAATTTAACGAGCGGCTCTTCTCGCTCCCGAACTTCAAAACCAAAATCATGGCTACCGGAGCGCAATCTTTTTATGAGCTGTACCGTCGAAGCAGGTACTGCGCCATATTGCTATGCGCTGGTATGCGACAGCCTGACTAACATGGTTCACTGTAGCATTGGCCTCGCTTTGACAGATACCCTCGATGATCTCATCAGCGATGAGCGCATCAACCCTCAGCTTGCTATGAAGATCCTGAGCAATTTCGATCAGGCCATCACTGAGGCTCTTCAGAAGAACGTGAAAGCTAGACTTCAATTTAAGGTGGGCGAATACCTCCGAGCTCGGCGCACGTATTTCGACCAAAACTAACCACCTCTCCTACAGGGAAGCCTTGACACCTACCGATTCTGCGACGAAGTCTGGACCTTTTTGATCAAGAACGTAACCTTTAAAATGGACAATGGGAGTCAATCCGTCACGGCGAACAAGGTCAAGATTGTCAGCTGCAACGCCAAGAAGCCTGGCGAAGGACAATAAGTCGACGACTCACGAATACGCACGATCGAATACGAATAAAGGGACTGCAACTTTCATAAATTGGGAAACTACCGAAATTCTGCTTTTTCAGCATTGGGCGGCGTTTGGAACCTAGCTTTTTACAGTTACAGGACATTGATTTATCGTGGGCAAGAAGTTCAGCACTAGATTCAGTGCTAGGGAGCTAGACTTGATTTTATGCACAATCAACAGAAGTTTAGTCAAGAATGATATGGTATTGCTTTATTTGAACTCTACGTTACCGAATTGAATAGTGAAGTAACAGTAACATGACGCATATAAATTCACTTCCCCGGATTCTGGTAGTGAGGCTGGTTTCTTAAAACGTCTCTAACTAGGGGCGACTCTGCCTAAGACAGGCAGTCCCCCACTAAAAGACCACTTCTCAGCCTCTAACAAGGGCGCCAAGTCAATCCATCATCATCAGGGGCCCTCCATTCTCACCAACCTAAGAACTCCGAAGACTCCGACGACCATGCTCCGTAAACGTCAGAAGCCAGAAGCTGGACCTTCTTCTTCTTCTTCTTCTTCACCTTTAAAGAAACAGCCATCCCCTGAGATGCCGTCACCGAGTAATTGGAGCCTGCGGTCGCAATGGATGTTCTTTGCGGTTGCTAGCGGTGCTTGTGCTGCTTTCAATGGAGTTTTTGCAAAGTTGTAAGTACAAGGTCATTTTTCTTACAGTGACGATTGTGTCGAGTCTATTCCAAGTATATGATGCAAATTGCGCTACGGAGGCTTTGGGTTGGCTAGAGGTAGCTTCAAAGATAAGGTATACTAATTTACTCAGGACAACTACACAACTCACCACCAACCTATCCGACAGCATTGCAAAACTGATCGGCTTGTCCGCTCATGAACATATAGTCGAATATATCGTTCGGGGCGTAAGTTGATCTCTTCTGCTCTTAACTGACTTGCAACTAAACCTTCTAGATATTCTTTGTCCTTAATTTGACATTCAATGGCGTTGTAAGTGACTCCCAGTCGAACTCTGATCACTCACTTACATGCTTCAGATGTGGACGCTGTTTACTCAGGCTCTTGCCCGTGGTACATCCACAACTCAAGTCTCCATCATGAATACATCCACGAACTTCATGGTCACCGCTGTCCTAGGCGCCTTGATCTTCTCAGAAGTTCTCCCTCCTCTGTGGTGGGCTGGTGCTGCGCTTCTTGTCGCAGGCAATGTCATCGTGGGACGGAAGGATGAGACTAAAGATGCTGGTGCCGCGGCCGCTGCTGAAGGGCCGAGTTATGTTCCTTTGCCGACTGAAGATTATGGAGCACAGCGGGATGATGACGAGGATGTTATTGATCTGGGCAGAGAGTCGGATGAGGCTCCAAGATAGACAGGCTGGCTAGTCACACAGTCGTTGGTTCATAATGCCACGAGAGACCCCCTGTTGGATCTTTGAAAGAATTGAGACATTTAGCATATGTTAAAGAAAATGGATTCAATCCCGAACACCAGCGTATCATGCACGTTTCTATAGTAACAGATAGTAAAAGGTAACAATCAACATTCTCATACAATTACCGCCGACTCTCCAGCTCAACACCCTCATCGAGCACCTCCTCGTCGCCGTCCAATATTTGCCCTCTCCCCAGTGGCCGCTCACCACCAGAAGTGCTTGTCAGGCGAATCCGGCCTCCTGAGTATCTTGAGACTCGGCCAGAGAACCAGTTACCGGCTCTTTGGAAAAGGATCCAAAGTTGCTCTTGCCCCTCTTCGATACGATGATCATCCTTGGGGTTCTCGGCGGCTTCGACCTTGAATTGGTATTTCAGACAGTCTTTGACGGTTACGAGCCCAGTGAGCTTGCCATGGTATTCAATCAATATAACTCGAGGTCCAATCTTTTGAAACAACTCCATGACAGTCTCGAGGGGTAGTCTCGGGTGAGCTGTGACGGGTGTTGCATCAACATATCGGCTAAAGTCGAGAGTTGAAGAGTGAGATGAGTCGCCATGGGTGTTGTTTAGTGATGTACTGGACAGATTTGCCGACGATGGTGCAAATGTGCATTTTGCAGTCTCTGATAACGGTGAGGTTCGACTCATCTTGTCAATGGCATATCGCAACTCCGTACTGCCAATATAACCAACAAGCACCTTTGTGTGTTTGTCTTCCACCACGGGGAAGCCTTGGTATCGATCATCAGCAAGGAGGCTCTGGACCTCGCCCAAGGTAAGTCCATGAACGGGCATCGAGACAACAGAAGTTCTCATGACAGCTGAGACAGGAACTCCAAAATTGTGCTCCTCTTTGCTGTCGAGGAATGGCATTCCACTGAACCATATCATTCTATCTGCGATGCCTCCCTTGCCAAATAATTCGCTGACAGCCTTGGTGACCCCGACGACGATCATGGTGGGGAGAATATAGTTCAGAGCACCTGTGAGCTCAAACATGATGACCACCACAGATATGGTGATGTGCATGATGCCACTGAGTGCCGCAGCGGCTCCTAGTAGGGCATACGTACCTGGTGTGATGCAAGGCTCGTCAGGTTTGCATGCGGAAAAGAAGACGCTGGTGGGATTGGCTTCGTGAATAGCTTGAACAAGAATACCAATTGTTCTTCCGAAAGACGCTCCAATCGCCATTGAAGGAACGAAGATACCAGCAGGGACCTTGCATCCATAGGATAGTATAACGAGGAAAAGTCTTAGGAACGTCGCCAGGAACAGTGAAATTATGTTCCACCATCTCTTGTCAGGGTCGCAGAGACCGTGGTACGATTCTCCACGTCCGCACTCCGAGAAGAGAATCTCCATACTCTCCGTCATGTCAATCCTCAAGAAGGCGTTGGGGTAAGCAATAATAGCAGTTCCGGCTGCCAGTAGAGTCGCTTCGAGAACTGCATACTCTTTCAAGTACTTCTTTCTGAATGATTGAACCCGCAAATTCCACTTGATCACAAAGGCTCCGTAGAGACCTCCGAAAATACCAATCAGGACGTAGAATAGCAGCTCGAAGAAGTGCCAGTCGTTCTTATACTCGACCTGGAACATGACCAGTTGGCCCGTTCGAAAAGGATTCATAGCAGCGAGAACAGCTGTCGCGACAAGGGCACAGAAATAGCTTCGCCACAATGTCTTGAGAGGAAACTGGTTCGACATTTCCTCAAGAGAGAAAAGCACACCGCCGATGGGACTGCCAAAGGCGACAGCGACACCAGCAGCTGCCGAGGCGCTCAGAAACTCCCTGGTCTTAGAAGCGTTGCGTTTGTATTTGTCGAAGAGCCGAGAGATGACATTTCCCGTACACACGGCGTAGTGTACACTTGGGCCTTCCTTTCCAACCGACAAGCCAGAGGCGATAGCTAGAGGGAGACATACTGATTTAATGATCAAAGTCCACCATCCAAGAAAGCCTTTCATAACGAACCCAGCAATGATGCACTTGATCTCAGAAATACCCGAACCGGCAGCATATGGTGCAAAAGACTTAACCAAGGTGCCCGCAACACAAGCAAACAGAGTCTATGTCATCAGTATACACAAGTGCGAAGGAAGACTTGGCACTTACTGCAAAGACAAAATAGATAAAATAGTTCAAGGGTTCGAAGCCAGTCCATCTGTGCCACTGATCGCAGCCTGTCTGGTATCAGCATCATTCATGTCACCATACCCTGGACACCACATACCGTTCTCTTCTCCCCAGCAGCAAAAGTTCTCATTCAAATAGAAGCCTGTCTCGCAGTAGCCCATCTTGACGTCGGAGAGCCATTCTGTAATGATATTGAGTAGCGCTGCATTCAAGCCAATAGCAACACCAATGATTGTTACCACGATCCAGGCTTGCGCTGCATCATAACTCCTCCACAGCTGATATCGCCAGCCAGGTTGTCCTTTATCGTAGAGGCCGGCCGCTTGCTTTCTTCGCGCCTTACGCTTAGCTTGTTCTCGCGCCGCATCTTGTACCCAGTCTACCGTATATCAGTATCCAAGTCCGTATTGTAGTCGATCGAGTCGCATACCTATTGTTGTAAAGTCCTGGTCCAGCTAGTTAGCATAGAGCCGCATATCCAGTGTCCCACAACATACTTCATATCTCTTAATCTCGGCAATCTCCTCCTCGATAAGTCCAGCCCCTGTCCGTGCTGAACTCCCTGTTTCTTGATCTGCATTCGAAAAGACGGAGGATAAACGCGATGCCACCGAAGGACGTCTTTCAAGTCCAGGCCCAGGAGGTGCCAAGCTGAAGGATGATTGTCGCACGTTCATGGTTCAGGCAAGGCGACCATTGTCGCTCAACCGCTATCTTTGAAGTCGCGCAAGTCGGAATGATTGGATTGACGGATTAAAAATGCTAACGAGGCGAAAATGAGAGCTGTTTCTTTCGTAAAGGCTATTTCGTAAACGTTGTTATATGGTGAGTATCGTAATGACCAACAGGGATGCTGACAGCTGATATGTGGCTTTGGGTTCAGCCACAGTGTCGCGTTTAGTGGTTGCAGCATCGCGTCTCAGACTTCAGTTAATATCATTCTTCGTGTATCTTGACTTCACATGAACATTAATTCACACCCAACTCGACTTTATCAGCCATTTATAGCGGTATAAAACCTCTTAATATTCTCTTAAATAAGCGTATTTCTCATACTCTCTTCATCCTCGACTCCCAACTCTCAAACGTATCGCAGCCCCTGATACAATTCTTGGGGAATTCGCTTGTAGTCAAGGTACGGCTTACATTTCCTGTTCAAGATGATCGTGCAATTCGAGTGTCATTTTCAACTTTGGATTCACTGCGTACTTGATTTTGGTGTTTATTTCCTTTCGTTCTCTCCCATGTATTCTGCCTTGTATTTTCTGGCTACTCCTACGACTTTCTTACCCTTGTACTCGACTTTGACCTTAGTCCACCTCACGCATTGATACATCCGTTCAGCTCTTTCTAACTCACTCAGACTCACTCAATCCTTTCACACTTTCCAGCGACTTCGTCCTCTCCTACTGCCATGCCGTATAACACCACTGCTATTCCTCCTCGAAAGGAGCCTACAGGCCAGAATCAGCTCCCTCGTAAGCTATTGACCATGCTCTTCAGTCCCAATCTAACATGGTGATAGTCTCTAGAGTTAAAAAGATCATCGCACAAGACCCAGATATCGGTCTGTGCTCTAACAATGCAGCTTTCGTGATAACTCTCGCTGCCGTATGTCTTCGCTATACATTCTCACTATCGTCATACTCATGCGACACAGGAAATGTTTGTTCAGCATCTTGCAGAAGAGTCACATACCCAAGCCAAGCTAGACCGCAAACCTCGTCGAAACATCCAATACAAGGATGTCGGTAAGTTAGCTCCCTCATCCTTGACTCAACAGCCCTTTCTAACTTCAATAGCAAACGCTGTTGCACATCATGACAACCTCGAGTTTCTTGAAGACGTGGTACCAAGGACTGTTCCCTACAAGAATATCAAGGCCAAGTCCAAGGCCACGCAGGCACGTCTCCAAGGTGACAATACCAATCAAAAGCTTGAATTTCCTCTGGCAAACGGCGCTGGCAAGCCTCTGGTGAACGGCAACTCCATGGCTCATCATGATAAACAGGATGACCCGAACTCGCAGCTGGAGTTGGAGTTCAGACAGGCTTCTGGTGCGAATCGAGATGGAGATGTGGCAATGACTGGCTAGTTGTGGTATTGCTCACTTGCTAGGTGGCTCATGATAAAACGAGGCGCTTTCAGGGTTGACTGTTAGTCGGCTGAATTAGAAAACGAGGGCAAAAGCGGTCTATTATCATCATGTACATCACAAAACAAATGACAATCTTGATATTTAGCATCAGATTCCATTTCTTAGTATGGGGTGATAGGCATAATGCGAAAGCGAAATAATCATAGTATTTTTTCTGAAACCCCCAAAACAAGTGGTACATAGCCATCACAGATGTAAATATTTATTCCTCCATGGCATCTCCGTGAATACCAGAAGGCAGACGTCCCTCGTTCAGCTCCTTCTCCAGCGTGATAATCTCCTGTAGGCTGGTAGCCTTCTTGATACGCTCCTGTAGTCGCTTCTTCTCGGCGTCCGTCAGCTTTATTCGGGAAAGCTTGGAGGGCGCGTCCGAGCCGTCAGTCGAGGTGTTGAAAGTTGTGGTCTTGATACCCTGGATCTGTGTCGTTGTTAGCGTCGTGCAACTGTTTTATTATTGGCGCTGTTCGTACCTTTGAAGCCAGAGCTGTTGGCTCTTCTTCAGTTCCGAAGAGCTCGCGAGCCTTCTCCCGCTCGGACTCCTTGACCTTTTCGAAGTCAAGAAACCGTACGGAAGGGCACTTCCATAGCACCCAGTATCGATAGTTCTGCATCTTGCATCAGTAATCGCTGCACCAGTCGACACGTCTCAAACTGACCTCCTTCTTGGAAACGGGGTTATCCGACAGTACCAAGTGCGTCAAGCGGGGAAATGACTCCAGCGCATCCAAATCCGCAAGCTCTGTCAGGTTGTTCGACGATAACACCAGGTTGGCAAGGTTTGGAATGGCCTTAGCCAGAGAGGGCTGAATGCTTGAGACGCGGTTTCGTGCGAGGAGAAGGGTCGTTATGCGAGGCGACAAGGGAAAGTTTCCCAGTACTTGAATGTCATTATCTGTGAAGTCGATGGCATCGTGAGGCTAAGCTGTTAGCAACAGAGCAACAAGGCAGAGAATTTGGAACTTACGCCAGCGACACCCAAGTTCTCAATCACGGGAATTCGGTGGCCTGTTCACGCCGCAAAGACGATTGTATCAACTCTGCGCTCTCTAGAGATCAAAAATGTAGCATCTGCTCTTTTCAAAACGCACCTCGAAGATCAAGCTCTCGCTCCTTGAGCGGGTTGAGGTAGGATAGGGAATCCCGGATGAGGTCGGCGGTGAGCCGCATCTTGGATTTGGGGCCGTTACCTCGGGTTCAGAAATGAAGTTGCTTGGATTTGGTTCACTGTGTGATCGAGTTTGGAGACTGTTTGGAAGGGCATGCGAATGTCGGTAGTGTTGATTTATGGCAAGGCAAGGCTGCGACTTGACCAGGCGTGGGGGAAATTTTGGTGTCGCGTGTGGCTTGAGCTTAAAAGTGGCACATAACCCCCAGCCACCATAGACTCAGATTCAGGGACCAGCAACTCAGTACTGTAGGTAAGTTTTACAACTTGTACCAATCACAGAATAGGGAGTGGTTCGGGATAATAGGGTTCACGTATATTAAGTACCTTTTTAGAAGTTCTTACTATTCCACACACTACAATGGATGGGACAAAATCCAATGTCCGTAAGCTTATCAGTTGGTGATAATGTAATCCTTGCTTGGTTGTTCTATCCAGAAACAACCTGCCAGTAAGCTAAAAGGTGATTGCTCTTGATGTCTTTATAAACTGCATCGCGTCACCAGCTGTATCCCGGCTCTACTGAAACACAAAGACAACGCCCATTCTATCCACCGAAACGGTCATAATATATGGGAACTCCAACAACGCCACATCTAAAATAGAATCCACGTGAGACTGCAGCAGCTGTTGTTGTTGGAGGGATATAACTGTCGACCGAGGTGGTCGGGCAGTCGACGACTTGGCTCTTGATCCAGAACCAGCATTTGGGGCCGTTGGAGCCTGTCTAGGAAAGCGCTCCGTGTTCAAAGTCAGCGCTGTAGTTGGGTGCGAGGTCGTGTAAGTCGGTTTGGGTAGATCTGGGGACAGTCCACTGTAGATGAACGAGCTCTCCATCCGGGACAGATCCCAGAAGCGAAGTCTCTTATCTGATCCGCCAGTGATGATAAAGGCGTGTCTCACGTCTCTCGAGTCTTCTGCAGTTGCGGTTCCGACAACCATGGCACGAACTCCACGATCGGCATTAGCGATTTCGTTGGGTTCGATGTTAGTAGCATATCGTCCGAGCATGCCTTCTCGCTTGTCTTCGTCCACGTCCCATGGCTCATACCCTTTGAGTCCATCCTTGTTGCCTCCCGCTCTATAAATTTCTCGGCAGACGGTTTTCTCTAGGTCCCAAACCGTCACCTCGCCTTGTCCAGTACCACCAGAAATGCATACCCATTTGCCACGGCCTTTGGTAGGGTGGATGCAAATTCGGTAGATTGACCCTTTGCCTGGTAGGCCCCAGCCCTTGAGTCTCATCTTGAAACGCAGATCCCAGAGATCAACAACTCCATGAGAAGTACCCACGCAAAGCCAGTTGCGCTTCCTATCCACGCAAAAGCAAGTTGGCGTTCCATGGTGCACTGGATTTTCGAGAGTGTATAGGAGACTCATGGTCCTCAAGTCGATACCGAGAATCCTTGAGCGATTCGTAGCGATGACAAGAATCGAGTTCGATTCTTGTCTGAAATGTTCACACCACACCGCGAACTCGCCATCTGGTAGTTGATACTCTCGCAGAACGCGCAATTTGCCGTACCTAACGACTCCACTAGCAGAAACCGTGTCGACCTTGACCACGTGAACGGTACCATTGGATGCACAGCTCACAAAACAATGCGAGTTCTCCACAAAACAGAGGGCGACAACTCGTGTGTTATCTCCGTGTTTGTGGAGTTGACGAGAACGGTGTGTAATGTTTCGCTCGAGCCTAGCCGTATCCCAAACCCTCACAGTACCATCGTCGCCGCCGGTGATGAAGAAAACATGATCAGGAGATGGCAAAACCCTATTGATGGGGTTTTTATGTTCCGAGAACGTTGCAACAAGTTGTCCGACCGGCTTCCAAGGTTCCTCGCCAGGTTGAACACTGGCGCGACTTGCTTTGCTCCTCTTGATCGGTGTGACCATGGGCCCAAACTCGATAACATCACGAGGGAAGTTATCAACATACATGTTATCCAACATTCTTTGTATGCTCGGATCGTTGCCTGCGTAACTATGTTTGGACACCCGGGAGCCGGTAGTGTCGCCTTCATTCCCTTCAGAGGAAGCTTGCTGGTCTGTTGAAGTCTGAGCAAAAGGCCCTTCAACCTCACCAAATGCATTCGCGTCGGTGGTGCCAGTTTGTGCGATCGATTTGTTCTTGTCCTTGCGGTCAAGGAGACTCAGGGCACTTGCCTGATGGCGCACTGCATTTCTAGAAGGTGGCTCTCCTTGAGAGGATCCATCGTCGGTTGTCTGCATTACCTGCCCCGCCGAGGGTGCTCTAGTATGCGTTCGACCAGCGCTAGTTGGTGATAGGAGACGGCGTGATGAACGAGGCCCGACACTTTGCACTCGGCGGTTAGTGTTGACTCTCTTTTTTCCGCCAGTCGAGTCGTCAATAGTCATGGAGGCATCCAAGAGGGCATCTGCAATTGTGTAAGGCTCCGCTGGTGGTTCAAGATCCACAACTGCATTGGGGTCTCGAAGTGGCGCGTCATTAAAGAACACCGTCTGAGGAGTGACTCCCAATGATTTGAGAGATACTACACCGTTGGATGTGGTACCATCTGATGTAGAAGTATCACGCGCCTTTATTTTACTAAGACGCCAAATGAACTCACGTAAGGCATCGAGCTTCAACTCATCCTCATGCTTGAGCCCGAGGTTTCTGAGTTTTGTCAACCATTGCTCGTCTTCGTCATTTCGAGCCACTCGCCCCGTGGAGCTTTGCATTAAATCCCGAGAGGTACGGCTTGATGTTGATCCTTTGGAGCCGAACAATAACGGTTTGAGCTGTTGCAGTGGCTTCCAGTAGATACCACGTTCTGTCTTCGAGGCCCAGGTTATAGCCTGGTCAAAGACATTTCGAGCCAATGGTCTCTTGAGAGCATCAAGTATGTTGAGCTCGGAAAAGTCTGAGAGAACTTCCACTTTCAGGAACGGTTTTACAAGAGGCATCAGGTTGCACCTAATATCAGCAAGTGGCAAGTACCGTGCCGACATTGACAAGAATTCTGCCGCTGATTCGCGGATCCAGATGTTTGGGTGCATCGTGAATCGGCTGATGAGGTCAACTAGCTCCCAAACCTTGGGCCTCGATAACAAACCGAGCCCAGCGAGCTGAGCAAGCGAATGGAGAGCCGCCTGTACCACGTACTCTTCTGGGTCAGTCAAGGCTTGTATCATCAAGGGGAGCATGAACTCCTCCAAGCTCGTGCTTCCGATGAAGGCGGCGATGCCGACGATCGTATCAAAAAATGCGCATTTTAGCGTCCAGTCTCGATCGTTCAGATATGTGTTAAGATGAGTAAGGAGGACATCGTTTGAATGATGGTCAAAGAAAAGGCATAGCTCAGGTACGGAGGCCAAAAATGCTCTGCGAACCGAAATGTCCGGGTCCTCTACCAATTGTTTTGAATGGCTCTCAAGAGCCTCAAAAAGCTGTCGCCCAGCGTTGTCAAAGACACTCTCGAAGTTTGCCTTGGCATCCGCTCCAGGTTCGACTTCAGGATCAGTAATAGGCATCGAGCCATCAGCTCGAAGGCTTGAGGCCATGTTGAGGAATCTCTGTGCAGTAGTCGCAAGACTGCCGAGACAAGAAGCATAAGTTGCTCTGACCAAAGGACTGGGTACCCTTGATCGAGACCCCAACGCGATTTCCATGCGAGGTAATACATACTCTACCAGGACATGAGAGTTGAACGCATTAACTGTCTGCACCAGCTGCAAAAGCTGGGTAATGGTTCGAATGGCAGCAATCAACACTAGATCTGTCTCATCTGGGACGAGAAGTGTCATTAGATATGGCAAAACTCTGTCCAACTTGGCTTCATCAGTCAGTCTCTCAGAAAAGGCAAGGAGTACGTCACATGCGCGGATTCGTGAAGATGCCCGCGCAGTGTTTCTTAGTTGAGACACGATCAGCGTCAGGAATATCAACGTCCCATCATCTTCTGGTGGCTCTAATTCGGAAGACACGGTATGGTTGTGATTCGGTATGTTGAGTCTCACTGGGAAATGCGATAGGCTCAGTCTGGGAGGCGGTTGAAGTTCGTCTGAGGTACGTTTCTCAAGCTGATAACCAAGGAAGTATGAGATCTTATCAAAGTCGTAAAATACACGATCGATTCGATCATCAGCTTCTCCGAGATTTTTCGAAGTGCCTGACATAGGACTGTTGCCAGATGAAGGGTCTGTTATAAGCTCCATATACTGGTGCAGGAAATTGTAGAAGTAATGTGGGAATACTTTGCCTTTCCAGAATTCCAGGTACTGGTCTGCCGAGTATCGTTTCTCGGGGTCAAGCTGAATCATGTGGGCTATCATATCGGCGAGATCCTTGTTTGCGATGGTGCTCAGATGTGTAATCACAGGGTCGTACTCGCCACGCCGATACTTGTACAACTGTGCGAGGCTGAAGATGTCCGACTCAAGAAACAATTGCGCAATAACGCAACCAGCACTGAAGATGTCCATTGCCCATGTCATCTTGGCCTTCTTCGGTGGCGCCTCTCCAGAAGCGTAGAAGCGCTCGGGGGCGATATAACAGGTTCGGAGGCCTGACGTATCGAAGAAGTAAGAGAAATCGGCCGGGTTGTCGTCGGGGAGCATCACAGGCTTATAGGCGGAGGAGAAATCGGAGAGGTATAGCCAATTCCACGAGGTCACGAGGACATTCTGCGCCTTGATGTCGCCGTGGTAGACATCGCGTGCATGACAATCGCGAAGAGCGCAAAGCAGCTGGAAGGCCAACCATTTCTTCTCGATGTCTTCGAGGAACGGTCGAGTGCTGACTCGGTCGTATAGTGAGCTGTAAAGGAACTGGCGGACCAGGTAGCCATTGGTCTCGGTCTCGATAATGCGCTGGAATCCGAGGGTGTTGGGGATTTTGTCTATCGCGTTACTCTGCTCTGATTTTGGTTAGAAGATCTCTGGGGGGTGTTGCAAACGCCCGAAGTTTACCTATTATCTGTTTCTTGTACTGCTGTAGCTTGACGTCGGCGTATGGCTTAACCAGGACCTTGACGAGCACTAGACCATTCTCGTGCCGCCCACGAATAGACTTCATGAACCTCGCATTGCCTATACTTTTCTCAAAGTGAACATCGCTAAGCTCCGAGATATCGATGCCAGCTGAGCCGACAGACGGCGTCGCGAGGGAGAACCCTTGACCCATGATTTGGTGGGGGGCCTAAGGGGAATCGTGAAAGCTATCGATCGGCCACGCACGAAGCTATCGTCATTTTGAAAGATTGAAATAGTAGGTGTACGTCGTCTAGGATATAAGGTAGCGCTTGAGCCGCTATACGTTGATTCAATGTTGAGGTTACCTAACGTAGGCGTCTAGGTATGAGGAAGTAACAAACTAGCCGTGGTTGATGCAGGAGTGAAGCTTGTCACTACGAGGGACGTCATACGGAGGCAGGTGCACGCGGAAGACCATGCCCCACTAAACCACGTCTAAGTGAATCCAGCTGGGGCTCTACCCAATACAAACCCTTTCAAGGCAAAAGAAAATATGAATTATTAGTAGATCACCGCAATTGATCAGTCAGTTAGATTTCTTTTGTATCACACTTACCAACCAAGATAGGTAAAAAGGCATTCGTTTCCTTGTCGTAGGTCGGTTCTTTAGCAGCTCATCCTGCTCCAACATGCTTGCTGATGATGCTAGTGAACCCTCGCCAGGCATATCAGCCTGCAACTCGATAGTGTATTCTCACCCGTTCATCAAATCAGGTTGGGCCCTTTGGGAACATGTTTCGTCAACTCGCAGCAGAGACCTTCATGAGTTCGTTCTGGCTAGAATGTCCAGTCTCTAACGGCTTCGTATCTACTTCAAGGGCCACAAGAGGCGTTGAATGAACCTCATTCATTTACCAGCTGGAAAGGCGCACAGTGAATGGAAGATAAAAAGATCTGACAACTCAGTATGGTAAACCTTTAGAAGAAGCTTTACCAAGTTTACAAACTTCTCTAATAATTTAATAAGATGTACTAAGAATATACCATTCTTTTATGAAGTTTATAAGTTCAGGTAAATTTCAGTATAGTGCTTTACGTATTCTGAGTTAGGTATGTATGTAAGAAGCTGAGAGGTCTTTTGAATGAATGCCGAGTTCCAATCTATTTTTTGTTTCTTACGAGAACGAGGGAAACGCAACTTGTGTAATGTCATTTTCAAGATTCCCATTGTTCATGACCATAAACCTAAATAGAACTAATGAAACAAGAAAAGAGTAGTCAGAAATACAGCCAAGTCCCTCGAAATCCTTAGAGCATGCAACAACCCCGACGCTATGAATGGTCTTTCTTTTGACATAAGGTAAGCTCCAAAGTGACAATCAACAACTAATATATGATACAAAGCCAATCCATGCGGATGCAATGCTCACGCTTCGTGATAAATATAAAATGAAAGATGGAAGACGGTCCTCCGTTTTCCAATAAATGGAAGTTAATCAAAACAAATTCCAGTGAGTCTTTTCCCCCTTTTGAAGCTTTCTTCTTCCCGGTCCGTGACGCCAATGATGATCTCAATGAGTAGTAATATGAGCGATGCTGAAAGCAAAGTACCTTAAACAATTGAGCTTCTCGTCATGGTGTTTCGAGAATGATGGCCCAGGCACACGACTCGCGACCACTCTATGGTCCACGACTGCGCATCGCCCGGGTTGATCGATACTGTAGTTTTGGGAGCTCCATTTCGACATCGATACCCTCGTCGGCTTCCATGATATTTGGATCCACAGCCATAGGTGCCATGGGATCTGCTGCGATAATAGGTTCGGCAGCCTCTAGCTTTGCCGGCTCCAACTTGTTCTCCTCCTTAGTAGGTGTCGGACTGCTTTCCTTGAGGCCAACGGTCATGTCGCGGCGCATACTTATGGGCCGCCGTGTCCGGACTTTGCCCATCTCACCTGTTTCCTTCGCCAATTCGGGCTCTTCACGCTCTACGCGCTCCATTTCTGTCTTGGCCATCTCGAGAACCTCAGTCAGTCGTTTCTGTACCTTACTGATCTCGTCATTGCAGTCGCCGTCGCGAAGGAACTGATGAGCACCGTGCTCACACATACTCTGCACAAATTCGAGGCCCTTGTCCAGCTTATCGTATACGTCTGGTGGTTGGTCGCCAGCACCGGGTCGGGATATTGACATAGGACCGAATCGCCTGCTGCTCATGTATCGTAGTGAAGGGAGAGCGTCGTCATTACTTCCATCCTCTGATACGTCTTGCTCCGCAAGCTTCTTGATCTGGGCAACTCTTGCGGCCATCTTGGCTTTGCGCATCAGGTTTCGACTTGACGAGACAAACCTCACGAGATCGTCAAAGAAGCTCTGGACATAACTATCATAGTAGACAATGATCATGCTCCGTGTTCGATAAGCGGTAGGGGCGTCTTCGTTAGACATCATGGATGGTGACTTGGGCTTCTTCCTGACCTGAGCTCGTGCTCTAGCTTGTGCAGCTTTGATAATCTCTTGTTGCTGACGAATGGAACCAGGGCTTGGGGTATGCACCTTAGGTGTGTCGGGTTTGACTGGTGTCTGTGCTGTGTTGTCACCTGCGCCATCTTCGAAGATGTCCTCGTTCGCAGGAGCCTCAGCGTGAACTACTGGAGGATCATCTTTAGGCTTGAGTGACTCGGTTGAGCCCTTGTTGCGAAGCGACTTTGTCTCCGCACTTTTGCCCTCTGCGGCAGCAACAGCGGCCAGCTCGGCCTGGCGTCGGTCGATCTGGCCGCTGAGGTCGTCAAGTCGCTGTAGCCAGTCCGGGACGTTATTGACAATATTCTTGAGCGCATCCATAGCCATGTCGCGGAAGTCTGTTTCTAGCGGTGGAGCCGTGTTGGCTGAAGGTATAGGGGCCAGGTGATGTTCACCCGACTCCCTAGCTGTCGGATTGAAGAATGGCTGTATGTGCTGGAGCTGGAGAGCTGCGTGTTTGCAGAATTACGACTAATGAGGTAAGTTGGGGGAATTGGGTTGTATCAGGACCTGGTGGCAAATAAAGGTAGGGTGATCGGCAGCTTTTCGTATATCGGATGGATCAAAGTCCAGTTCGTGGGTATCAAATAGAATCAGTGAGAAATAATTGATCAAGCATGCACCATAGCACTCGGGTGGGACAGAGGCATAGAAATTGGATCGGTTCTTGGGTGAGACTCGTATCAGTCCTCTTTTGTCTCGTGAGGGTCGTAATCGTCGTAGGCGTCGTTAAATGATACAAGGGTTCTCCCTGGACAAGAAAGGGTAAAAAGGTGTACAATTCGTTAATGCGACTTGGTATGAATTGGGCGACAGGTCAAAGAGCTTGAAGCCAAATGCCCAAAGTTGCAGGAGAATAGAGGATGCTGTAGGTGTTTAAGATTAAAGACCCAAGGCTGGTTGGTTGAAACGAAATGATTCGAGTTGGACTTGGTTTGGTTCAGGCCTGGTCTGACGCTGATGGGTCCACTAAGATGGATCGAACCTGGCGCGATGTTTGAATGTTGGTTGTGAAGAGAATAGAACCAACAGCTGAGGCCTCGGAGAAGAGAGGAGGATGGAGGTAAAAGCAAGGTTTGCAACTGTGAGAAGTCCACTGTGAGCGGTTCCTCAATTGATCGTTTACGTCTCGTCTCGTGTCGTCTTGTCTCAGCAGGGCAAGGGACTCGGCAGGTCGGAGGATCAGGCTCTCTAGGGAATAAGTGACCGGGTGGGTAGTGGGAGTGCGGCGGGGAGAAATGGAAACTAGAGAGCGCGGAAGGCGGGAATTGAAGCGTTTGAGAGTTCAAGTAAAGACTCCCAGGATGGATGGACCCGATCCGAACAGCCCTGTCTAGGGTCTTAGTCTTATCCGATCTTGCACTTCCAGTGGCCTTCTAAGCTCTCGGGATTGGCTGAAAGGTCTCTGGACGGGCGAGGGCAAGCCACAGTCCACTAATGACGGGGGACTTTGAGCTTGGCTTAGGCCGGTTAAGGGCTGAAGCTGGCTGAGAGTTTGCTGCTTAGAGCGCGGGAGTTGGAGCGATTTAAACCCCGAAGCGGTAGAGGAGAAGAATCAGAATACAGAAGAGGAGCCAAGGAGCCGAGATCCAAGAAGAGATCGACTGCAGTGGGAGAAGAGGAGGAGGTTGAATGGGATGGTGTAGAAGAAAGAAAGAAAGAAGACGAGGGAGAGACAGGCAATTAGAGATGCAGAGTGATAACTTAAGCCTGTACGTAGCCCAATAAACGAAAAAGATAATAAGATGGAAAGAGGGTTGGTGTCAGAAGGAGGGGAGCAGAACAAGCATGAACATGGGTGGTGGTATGGGTGGTATGGGTATGGATGCCATGCGAGCGAAAAGGCGGGATGGGGATGGCGAGAGATTTTATTGCAGTACGGTAGCAGCAGAGAAATGCAGATGCAGATGCAATGCATATTGGCATTACATGGTTCAAGGTCATGGTCAAGGTAAAGCAAGGTCGCTGCAGAGAGTGGAAGAGCGAGGAGAAGGGTAAACGGAGCGAACGAGCCTACGAGACGGGGTGTTTCTCTAGGGGCTCAGGGGCGTGTAAAATAGGTATCCTCTACCTTACACCACCAACAGGTGTGTACTGTACTTCAGAGGAACTCCCGGGCACACTGCATATTACATACAAAATGCATGTACTACATGCCACTCGTACTACACCCTTGAGCACTAAGTAGGTAGCAAAGCAGAGCAAAGGCTCAATGAGAGGGGAATTTTGGCAAAGATGAGATGGGAAAAGAAAGATTCTTCCATTACAGGGATTGTCGGAGGATGGACAACGGCGGCTGGGCGGCAGGAATCACGGCCGCGGCGGCACGGTGCAGGCCTGGCTATTTGCAGTGCAGTGCCTTGGCTGAGGTCGGCTTTGAGGAGCAAGAAGGCCTCTGACCTTGAATCAGGGTGTCAAAAAAGTAGCGGGTTGATTGACGCTCTAAGTTTATACTAAGTTTACCTACCTGTTTTTGTTGGTGAGGATGGATCAAGATGGAGCTCCGTCTTGTATCCCCAACAGTGGAGAAGAGGTTAGGGAGAACATGCAAGTAATCGTGAGGTGTCAGTCATTGTTGATACACTGGCAACTGGACCCGTGATGTTTTGAGATACTCATGTTGCCATGCATTCAAGACGGCCGACTCGCTGAACTCTAAAAGAGACCATCACGGAAACAACCAACCTGAGTACTGAACAAGGACCCTTGCGAGGTGATTGGACTCGATGAGATATGCCACGGGTGTCAACTTGGGGCGAGTGTGAGATGCGCGGGATGCCACGCAATGAAATGCATTGAGGGAGGAGAGAAATGTGACTGACGTTTTAAGGGTCGTGATTAGTTCAATCGAGCTAAGCTAATTGTGCGTCTAGTTGCTTGTGGCTTGGTGTTGATTTTTGACACAAAAACCTGTCAATGGGGCTCGTTTTGCTTTGACGTTTATGAAGAGGTCACCATAAATGAGACAGATTTTCTCGGACCCAAAGGTCTCTCCAATGATCAGCCATGTTGCAGGTAACTCAGATATCATCAATCAACTTCTCTCTTGCTGATACTGTGTTGGAAGAACTGCGTACTCGTAAACGGGGAATGCTTCCAGCGGGGATCATCATGTGGAGCTGTTGAGTTGAGCCACGGCCCATGATGCCCTCTCTGGCACAGACAGGCTCATGCATGACAAGTCAAGTCGCAAGGATTCTAACCATACACTGTTGCAGCTATTATTACTGAATAAGCACAAACCAACAGGGGTTTCCTCTTTCAATAGCCACAGCGGATTCTACTGTTCACACAACAAGTGTTCATGCATGATATGACATGACAACTTATCATGTTGCACGAATCCTTCAGAAACGGAAGTAGAAACAAATAGACGCACCGCTCTTCCGTCGATCGCATCTCGCCTTGTCCAACCTTCGGCCCGCTACTCATGGCTCTTCTATCACAATATCCGCAAGACATTCCCTCGTGCCGAACCTTCGGTGACGGAAAGGAGAAAAAAACACGGAGGTTGTTGAACATCGCCCTCGAAGCCTAAATCGGGAGATTCTTGCGCTTGTAGGACATTGCAATGGATCTACGTGAATGCCGTGTTTGTTTGCATACCAAACCTCACGAAGCCAGTTTCGCTTATTTCTCATTCTCATTCTCATTCTCATTCTCATTCTCATGATATAATATGATATGATATGACGGTTTTCTCAATTCGATCTGGAGCTTATCGGCCAACGCGTATGTATGTATGTATGTAGTCTGATGTCAAGTTCAGAATTTTTGCTTTTTGTATAACCACCGTTCGGCCGTTGCACCCTTGACGAACTTGGACCCCTGTACCCCACCTTTACATTATTTCCATTCTTTGATTGATTGCTTTAAAACTTCAGGTTGCACAAGATTGTTGGCACATGATGGTTAGAGAGGGTTTCCCAGGCACAGTCCGATATGTAATCATGACAGACCACTTCCAAAGCTTGTAATGATGATAGACAGGTCCTCTGCTGTTGTCAATGACACTTTGTATCACCCCAATCTAAGACTTTCCTGTAAGTACATCCATCCATGCTATGGGTGCTGTTGTGATTTTGCAAGCCGCGATTATCAATGGCAGTTATCTCATTTTAAAAATTATAGAGACAAATTCGACGTTTCCTCCGTTTCATACCCATGGTAAACAGCGACTCATTATCGATGCATTATAGACTACCGCTTCTTTAGTTTCTTCTAGATGACGGAAAAAATTCTTTATCTGGTTTCTCATCAAAAACCCTTGTCATACCCTCCCATGCACGATCTTCCTCTGAAACGACCTACCTACAGAGGAAGGTCGAGAAACACAACACCGCACTTCCCGTCGTTTGTACGATCAGAGCATAAACTGAATATCGCATGGCTACCGGTTCGCTGCAATTCCTGCAATAGGTAATGTCACAGCAGGCGGAAACTATCAGCCTTGTTCCTCACGAACTTGTCATTGTGCTGCATGGCGATACTTGTTGTTAGTGACACTGTATCCGTACTTGATGATCGTCTTCAAGGAAGTCAGGGTTTATCGATCTCCGTCTCTTTGAAAGCCCACATGTCCTTTTGAATTGTCTCAAGAATGAATGGTCCGACGGGCATTAGTATGTTCTCAGAAAATTCCAATTGCTCTTTGCCAGACCTCAACTCAATGATCTCCTTGAGAGGAGCGTGTTGGTTCTTATTTCCGTGGTTAAAATCCAGTGTAACCCCAAACAGCTGATGGTCAACCTGTTCTTCAACCTCCAAAGAGGCTGTGCCATCGCCGCGTGTTCATGTCCAACGGCTAAAGGACAACTCAACGCGCAGCCAAGCCAAGGGGATCATCTCGCATAACAGTGCATATCAACGTCGCATCAACAGCTCGTAACATGACAATAAATAAAACACACTATGATCGACGGTCGATTGTTCCCTATAGTAGTTCTGCAGCCGATGGTTCACTAACGTTGTCTACTAATGAGAGAAAGGCCAAGCTGTCACGGCAGTTCAAACCATTCTTGTCATTGTCCGATTCGTAGCTTTTTTTCCTTTTCGGCTCTTTTTCTCTTTTCTTTGATCGGTTTCGCTTGGCTTCGCTTCCGCGATGCTAGTCCAACGGCCAACTAATAAGCTCAAATTTGCGCCCGGGCATGAATGAGAGATATCCATAGTAGTTTTTATACGCCTCCCGTCTCGATACGTTTTTCAATTCGAGACGTTTGTTCTGCTCGGCACTTCTGAAGCGAGGACAAGCAGCGTGTGCAGTATCCCCAGTCATGCTATTTCCTGATCAATGGAGTCTTGACCAGAGGGATCAGCAAGGTTCTACGGGTTGCAGGCGTCAACAATTCATCACCTGACTAGACTTAACTCTGTTGGTCAACGTTGATATCCTTGAACAAGCAATTTGCCTTCTTTTCTCTTCAGCAGAGCAGGGCTTTCAGCCAACAAGTGCCGTGCCGACATGGATTCAAAATGTCTCATCATGGTCGTCATTAAAGAACCCCAGTTTCTTAAGAAGGTTGGTTGCTGATCCACAAGGATGAAAAGGTCTAGAACTTGACTAGACGCTCGGCTCAAGGCGAATACAAGCGGAATTTCTGATGTATTCGATTCAACATCTCGGCGGTGTGTACGTTAATAAATCGGCCGTCTCTTGCATTTCCGAGGTTGCACTCAGAAGCATGAAGGATCATCAACAGCCCGAATCCGTCAACTCGCAGCAGAGAGTCATTCCAGTCGTAGCTCTGAGGGTTGAATCTCCATAACTTAGACGCAACTACACATAGTAAAAGGTTTAGCTTGAACAAGATCAGCGAATAGTGCCCGTTGGTGTTGTGCTTTGACTTTGACTTGTCTGGTCTCTGAAAGGCCGGCTCGCTCCGCTTTGACGATGCAGGAAAAACGGCCAAAACGGTCAAAGGGGGCTTGAGCCAGTGGAAGCCCGGTGCTTATGACGATATAATTACAGGGTTTGTGTCTGGCAGTCTGAAAAGGGAGAACGAGAGAATATGCATTGAGACGGTTACTGAGACACTGACAGGCAATCAAAGACATGCATAGCAGATCCAAGGCACTTATGATACCTACCTAAGCTGTTTTCGTTATGCCGTCAAGTGCCGCAGGGGTTTTGAACTCGACCAGACACTTGATGCTGTCTGTATGAAGCATCAACCCTTATTAACCAAAATTCACCGTAAATCGCCAGTTGCAATCCATGCACACCGGTGACTTGAACAAGAAACATTTGCCTTCTCTTCCTCTCTCTATTTCCGACTAGCCTCCGTTCTCGGAACAGGTCCGATTAATCCTAGCAGCCATCAAAGTATGTTGGTTATTAGTTATCATCTGTTGGTCCTAAATTTCTTGATGACAGCCAAAGGAACTCATCCTCATTACTGCGTGCCAGGCTATACGATCAGGCACAGTATTCTGTAGGACCTCTCGTGTCATGCTGACAATATGCAGCCGTCTCTCATTGACTCATGCCACTCGCCAACTACCGGCGAGCTAGCCAAGCTAAATTCGTTTGCTATCTTCGTCGCATCGTTGGATTGTTTGCTTGTGGAGAGCTGTCTCTTTTTAGCTGCCGGTTTGCTAGTTCTCAGCTGAAAAGGACCCCTTGCATCGGTTCTTGGCAGAATATCAGTTAATGTGTTGCATGATGGAATGTTGAGATGCATGTCGGCCGTTTACCTTGTTCAAGAAAAGCACATGAGACTGACAAACAAGTTCAACCTCAAATAAATAATTGAGTTCGACCAACAGGTCTTCATGGGGATCCATGACCCCTCATGAAGTGGAGTCTTTAGTTTATTAGTCGTGTAGATCATGGTCATCTAGACTGGTCTATCCATGACAACTGTTGGGCTTAAGACAATTCATAGAGCTACTCACTAGTCACGATACGTACAGAACAAGGCAAAGCTTCCGGATTAATACAACATTACTGGCCGGGCATGGACTGTGCATCATGGCGCTTATCACCCTGTGATGCTGGCCTCAGGTGCGTCAACAATCTAGAAAGCCTACGGAACTGTCAACAAACATGCGATGACATACTTATCTCTCTAATGAACTTGCGCTTCTTGATTCCAGTAATTAAACTTAAATGGGCCCGCATATCTCCTATGCTTTAATTATCTTGCAAAGTGACAATACTTACCTTAGTAATTCATTCCACAAAGACCTTGAGCAATCCGCCTTATCAACAGAGAGAGATCAACGACTTATCTTAGACAGGGTTAAGGTCGTACAGCAGCAGATCATCATCACATGAACACTTGATGGAGCCTTGGAACAGATGGTAATAAAAGCACAAGTTAAGAAACGGGTGCAACGGGTGCCTCGAAGTTATTTATATACAACTACCAGGGGCTTTTCCATGTGCAGCTAGGTGGGATACTGTCCTCGAAACTACGATGTGCAGCGATAGATACCCGAGTGAGTTGATCTATCATACTGTAAGGTTGCAAACCTCAATGGCTATATGCCGAGTTCTCATAAGCACTTCGAGATGCTATACACAATACGTGATTTACCGAACTGAAACAGATGTACATACTTCTCATGTGGTTGAAGACTCTCAATGAAGTTACCGGGATGAATTCGAGAGTTCCAGATAACCAGGTCCCAGAGTTCCTGTTCAAAGTTTCATCAATACACACGGTTTACACAAGTAGTGCATAAACACACTACGAGGCAGTCTTTGCCGCTACAAAAGGGTTTACTCTGAGAACATACAGAGTAAGACGAGAAGAACGTTCTAATAAGATTTGTATCTGTAACTATCGCGGAGATATAGATTAAGGCAGTATAACGATGATATCATAAGCGAAGAAGCAAAGTTTGTTTTCAGCCTCACGGTCTAAAGTTAGTCTGCCAAGATCCTGGTCCAGGGTTCACGATAGCTTCAATGATGGCTTTACCTTACATACTCGGGACTGGAGGCAACAGAGGTAACCGCCTCATAGCCCAGAGAAATTCTCTGCAAAGCCGTTCCTACTAGAAACTCTGAATGCAGTGGCAGATGACTCTTTCCTGGTCAAGGTTATCGTGAGCGGCGTATGGGTTTCGGTGCATTGGCAGGGTAAGGTACCAGGGCGGCCGCTGGATGTATGTTGAGGCTCGGTCTATAGAGTGTTCGGCAGATGTTAGTGGGGGCCGTGGTTACGATATCAATCACTCAGCACGCTAATTGAAACAGCCTACTATTAGATTGAACAAGTCAATACACTTGCAGCCTATGAGTTTGATGATGTGTTAAAGAGGCACATACAATCTTTCCTTGCCGTGTGAAAGTGCCGACATACAATCTTACAACACACTGCTACTCAACAACATCTGATTCTGAGGACTCAAATGTCAGCACTATAGTGATCACGGGCACACAGAACACCTCGGTAGTTAAGTTCAAGCTCTATTTTGGGCCTCACTCTTCGACCCGAGTTTGTTCTGTATCGAGCTTTCGACAGCTTTACTTCTAAGAGTTTTCTCGGGTTGTCATGCCTTACAGGAAAGTTCGCCGAACCATCGGCCATCGTCAGATGCTAAACCATTACAGGAAAATCTCATCCTCCCCGGATCGGTCCCGCGTGTTACCCGCCCATTAGCGTGGGCGTGGCCTGACTTGAGGGGGTGAAACCCTCCGCTTATATACATAGTGATTGCAAACTCACCGGTCGCACAAACTCGTTGACTTGCTAGGCCAAGCTGGTTGAATCTTAGCCAGTTATCGTGTCATGTCATGCCTCGGCTTGACAGATGGAGATTTACGTGCATGTCTGCTAACACCACTTATAACAGACCTTTCACGGGGCTACCACGATTGAAGATTATTCAACGTTTCGCACGTGTCTTTGCGCAGCATAATACGATATAGGGACTCGCCTAACCCTCACTCTAGCCTTACGCAGTTCAAGTCGTGTAAGCGCCCAACCAAGTACGGGCCGCCTCCAAAGCTTGGCTTGCATCTGTAACCCTTGCCCTGCTGTGCATATTCGGAGGTTACACTCAAACAAAACTCCTTCGCCAACGGAGGCGGACCGACTCTACGAAACTTGTTCGAAACTAGAAATCGCCGTGAGCAAGATGTGCAGTTCAAGGATCGGGGGAGTCTCTATCTGTGGTTGTGAGTTGTATTGACAGAGTATCAATTGGACACACACTAGCTAAAATAATACTCCGTAGCTCCCCCAGCCTCTCCCGCAATTTGACAGAGTACTTCTGTTGTGATGAACAGGGGTTGAAACCTGCACCTTTACAGATGCGGAACTCGATGCGGAATTACAATCAGAGAGTTACAGTTGAGAGTTGCAGTCTCGCCAAGTTGCATACTTGAACCGCCAATGCTGCTCTGACTGCTTGATATTGATGCACAAGACAGTATATGAGGTCAGTTCCACATACAGAACAATATCCGTCGTATCTATTCTCAGCAAGACAGAGCGGAAATGAAATCGAAGCAACTGAGACATGCTTCCGCGAGCGCCTATTAGACGAGTCAACGACCAGTGAGAAAGCTCATCAGAAATTTATGATAGATTGTTTTATGCATCTTTCTAGAACAGTCACTCCCGTCCCCAACCTCTTTCATTACAGCCCCCAATTGCAAGAACGCTCATTGCTTGATGGTTGAGAAAAATCAAGATCAGACATGCTGACTTACCTTGGCTCTGCATCTGTCATGCATGTCCGACTGATATGTATGAACGGCTGCATGAGCAATTCCCTTCACCGCATCGTTCGTGTAAACGACTCCTTTTCGGATAGAGAGTGAGAGGTGATGCGTAATATCTCGTTCCGCATAGCCGTGGGTAGCAGTCCGGTCCTTGACGGGCATTACGGCGGCGACTACCCGTAAATTACTAGATAAACTCGGTTGATCGGATCGCAGATCTTTGATCTTACGGGTCTCGTGTTGTCTTCCTGCTGGTGGAGTAATTCCCATCAGGTATTCTGACACAGGTATGTAGCGGCGATCACTTACGTGCATATGTTACTCGTTGAACTAGGCACCAGTTTTGAAGCCCTTGGCGTATAATCCTTCAAAATAGGAAATCCGTGTCTGAGCACAGTTCTGTGTGCATTCTTCGAAGAATTGCTGACGTGGTCGTGCAATGTTGATGTAACGGAAATTGCTGGGCAGTATGCAATTGACGTTATAATATTATGACACGATAATGACTGGTCTTATGCTTTGACCTCAGGATGTCTCGCACGGATTACAGGGCTGTGCAATACGAATTAGGGTCATGGTTCAGGAAAACTACAGTCGAGATTGGGTAAAAGCGATGGATGTCAATGAGGCAATGTTTGCGAGCACATCTACGTACAAGTCACCAGGCGAATAAGCCTAAAACTCATTTGCTACTGCCAGCGTTATCACATATCCGGGGTCTCACATTTCATAGTCCCAGCCTTGAGATTGCTGGATTAGCGTTGATGCAAAATAGATATATCACGGGTCTGCATCATGATCGCATCATCTGGTCCGTTGTGGTTAAGTTTCGACGTAACTATAATGGATATATACACAACTTACAAAAACGATTGGAAGTTAGAGTGGTATTGTCTTCACAGCTTTTGTTTGGTTCTGAAACCATCTGGTCAATGAACCATACGGAGATGGTGAGTTCAATATCTACGACACCTGGTAGAATTTTGAGAATAACAGACTGAATCAAGTCTATACCAAAAGCTTGTTTCATGTTCCTAAAAGTTACAGAACTGTATTATCGAGTGTAAACGCGGGAGTGAGTGGTAGTTAGCTTACACACTCGTTGTTTGCCCTGATGAGGCGAAGGCAAGGAGCATGAGCAATCAAAGGTTATGGGTGAAACCTTTACATGTTCCAATTCCTTATATTTTGTCTTATCTTTGAGTTGTTTCAAAGGCAGAATGTGAATTATCCCAAATCAGACAAGGCGAAGAGGGCGTACTGGATACGCCTTAGGATGATGCCATCACATCATTAGCAGTTGTTCTTTAATATAACAGACATAAACTAGAAGTAATTACTCATTCTTCGTGTTTCTTGATTATCTGCTACATAGTGCACGTATTTGACAATAGCAAGACCCTCTATCCAATCCCTAGGTTCAATGTGGTGATATAAGCTCTCAGCCACCAGTCTCAACTGCAAATAACACATCTAGCTCACAACTTAGACATTATACCAAGATGCCTAACCAATTACTACAGCATATAGCTGATATCATGATAACCTAAAAGATGCCTATCCTATCCCATGAACGGGTCCAGTAGCAACCTCATCGCGCCGTATGATACGATACATACAAGGACTGTTTGAGTTATTTCGCACAGTATTTTTCATTACTCTGATGTATATCGGTGTCTTCTACTTTTCAGTGATCTTTTCATGCCCTATTGAAGTAAAGCAGCCGTTGGATGTTTTGATCGCGCCAGCTCATTCAACATGCCTAGTGCTGCACATTATTGCGAGGGACCCTCCGGATACAATCAGAAACAAAACGACACAATATCAAGGTATACACTCTAATCTATTTGCTTCAATAGCAATACCAGCTGTCGGGATTCAGTCGATTGCTACTTCAGTGAACCAGGGTTTCTCGGCTTCCACATTACTACATGAAGAAAAACAGATCACCTTACAAGTTGCCCCTAACTTGAACTGAACACTATGAAGGCCAGGAACAAATCCTCAAGAAACATGCAACCTTAGTCTGCAACTTCTTATAAACTCTTATACACGTTTTCCTCTCCAGTGTTACGCGGATTATAAACGACATAGCTAAATCTATAATCACCCTATATCACAGAACAGTCGGTCGCATGCCTAATCAGCTACCTGCCTCTGTTGACGATTCTAGTGTAAACACAGATAACTTAAGGGCCAATTTTATGGACCTTGATATAGTTCTGACTCGTAGTAACAGCTCAAGGAAGACCGGTGAGTATTGGTCCCTCCAATCCACCCACCATCAGGTCCTTATATGGGATATTTTCTGACGACCTTCATATATGAGAACTCAACAATATCCTTGTTGGTTTGCGGATTCAAGGCCACAGCTCAGTATTCTCCCAGGAACCATCCTTCAACTGGTAATTCCATCTCCTGCCATCCTCGGGATCACTTAGATCAACCTGGTCCACCTCCTCTGGCACAATCACCACAACACGGAAGTTCTTCCTTGCAATTTCGTCGTCGAGGTCTTCAACTTTCTGCCCGAGTCCGAGTCCAGGGGCGGGCTTTTCATCTCGCCTTGTACCAGGAGGAGGATTTCGGAACGAACCTCGCATGCCGGGGCTCAAGTTTCCAAAGTGTGCAGTGATCTCTTTACCCCAGTTCCAGGAACCCGAGTCGTCATTGTTCTTGAGGCGCATGTGCTTTTCTATCTCTTGCCTGACGTGTGAGGCTGATGGATCATCGATATCTTGGCCAAGGAGATAGGCACGGCCACGTAGACGCCACTGAGTCTTGGTCTCTACGACCCAGAAGACCGCTTCGACAGGTCCGCCGCCGCCAGACTGTGGGACATTCTCTCCTTCTGTTGATAATTCATGGACTTTTTCCATACGAGCATCAGTGGTGATGGTGAGAAGGTCACTCTCGTAGAGAGAAGGGTTGAGAGGTGCCTGGTTCTTGGGGTTAACGGGAATCTCGGCCCATGTGCCTCGATACACGACGGTACGGGAGCGAGGAGTGACTGAAGAGCCATGATGATGAAGGGTGCTGAGCATGAAAGTTGGAGATTCCATCTTATCAACGTGGGACAGAAAAGCTGCACGCCATGGCGCTGCTGGTATCGGGTGATGTGCCGACATTGTGTGTTGAAGGTGGCTGAGAATCTGAGTTGTTCGCTGGATGGGTCGAGCTACAGGTCTCATTGGCAGTGAGAGTTGTGAGATATTACGGGAGCCTTGTTGCTGTACTTGATTGTCGTGAGGTTGTTGTGAGCGAAGCTGGCAGGTAGTGTTGAGGTCGTAAAACCCCACTTCAACATTCAGCATCATAGGTCAATCATCGGAATATCGATCTATGAGTCATTACGACAACAGTTAAGCTGGGAGCATATGCCAAAGAGCCAACTGCTGGATTGCCAACGGTATGACATCTACCTCAAGCTAATTACCGTGTCAAATATCGGTACAGGGTAACGACACGAATAAACCATCACAGGATTCAGATATTTGGAATGGTCTAGCCAGGGCTGAGCCAACAATGATCCACCCACATATCCAGAATATTTCCGCCCTCGGGTCGTACTTTTACGATCGTTTTATAAACCCGTAGTATCACCATTTAGGTTTTATAGTGTTAAGCTTGGTCTTTCTCGCTGCAACGCAACACACTGGTGATTTGCATCGTGAAGTTGACAACTAGTCATGGAAAGCATAATTGAAGACCACTAGTGACTCTGCTAGGCTCGCTTGACCTTTTCTGATCCTGCAGCTTATGACTAATTAGCCTGCGAACTTATATTAGCACAGACGCTCATCACAATTGTTCAAGAACGGTTGACATTCCACGTGATGCATCCGGCCAGGGTTGAACAGTTCTAACTACTACAAAAAGAGATATCACCAAATGCAAGCTACGCAAAGAATATGACGAGGTGGCCGCTCAAGACCCAATGTTGGCAAAGAACGTTGTCACTTACCGCAGGGTATTCTGTCCACTACAAAAAAGGACATTGCGTACGTCATGAGCTCCGCCTCGGATTGGTCAACGAAGTTCTCTCTGAATGTTCTAGACCGTCTGGGGTCCGGGGCTCGAGGGAGGCTAGCAACGGAGGCTGGTGCTGGTGGTAGGGAGCGGCAATACCAGCGGAAGTTGGTGACGCGAACAGGGGGCTGTTACGAAACTCCGAATTGCCATCGTCGCTATCGTAATGTAGGGAGACAATGTTGAATGAGTTGGGGGGGTGATCGACCAACAAAAATGGCGCTTCTTGATATTTTCCCACGCGCACCTTGGCCACTATTGTCTCGTGTTGGGTGTGTTGGGAGAAGAAGGGTAGTGCTTCGGGGGACTCCGATTGAGAAGAAAAGAAAAGGATCGACATCGCTTCTCTCATTCTTTCTCGAAGCTTACCTGGTACGTAAGTTGATGCACAGTAGCGCAGCTGCCAACTGCCGCTACATTCTTGGTGATCAGACAGGACGTCATGAGCCGGCGAGAAGAGTCCAAGGGGGATTTAGAGTTAAGAGTAGGGATTCGATGGAACGCGGCACACAAGAAAAGGAAGATCGAGGAAGTGTTCATGTGTTCCGTTCCGTTTCCGTTAACGGGGGCGCAGTTGATATTGAGTTTGACTATCAACGACTGGGATTCGTCCGGCAGCTCTGGTAGGTTAGTTTCAGCGGAGAAAGCTGGAGATGCTCGTCTCAGGCACATAGATCGACTAGGACTTGTCGGAGCGATGTAGTTCCTCGAGGCGGTCGACCAGAAGACTTGGCTTTCAACCAAAGCCGCTGGCGCCCGACTTTACCAGGGTGCCGGACTGTTGGGATCGGGTTGGTCTTGCTTCTGCGACGATCGTTTTCAGATGCGGCCCATTCAGAACTACCCAACCTTAATATGGTTTCTCGGCCTGTCCTCTAACTCCAAGTTTCTGTGTTGCAATTTAATCAGCGTCGCTTTTCAAGTACCGGTCAATCCGCTGGGGTGATATATGAGCTGATGTGAGAGGTTTCAAACAAATTCTTCTGGGATAGCAACGGCCTCGAAGCATGGTTGATTCCTTCGGTTGCACTAATTGCGCAGACACGCTTTCACTCACCCATATTCAAATTACCGTATTTCTGCCCTGGTATGGGCATTTCGACCAAGCCTGTACGTATGTCTCACAGTGAGATATTTTGAATTACCTCAGTAAGTCAAGGTTGGAGCGGCGCTCAGCGAAGTGGAGATGATCATAACTTGGTCATGAGCTTTTAGCTAAAAAAGGCCCTAGGCCTGGGCCAGCCATATTGCACGTTATTTCCCCAAGGGTCTCTCAAAATCCAATGGTGACATTTCGCGATGTCCCCAAACAAAGGTTGGAATAAAATATGGGAATATGTTGGTGGATTCCATATACAGATCTGCGCACTTTTTGTATCAAGTCTGCGAATCGAGCGACGACGTACGTACTAGTTGACCGAGTCGGCACTTGTTGACGAGGCCTTCAACCACTTAACGGAGTCGTCGGTCGATCCGTGCACCGTTTAGCTCGTGATAGTCACGGAGTACCACTTGAAGGGGTACCTGACCGAGCCTAGAGTGGAAAAAGGAGGCTGAAAGTGAAAGGCCTCGCTTGAAGAGAGTGGGATGGCCAATTCTTGTTTCGAAGCGAGGTGGGAGAGACCAAGTAGATCAGTCGGACATGTCAGAGAATGAAGGAAACCTGGACTCATAGTCTGATGTTATTTACCCCTTTGTATCGAGTAATAAAC
>JABCJW010000818.1:0-12561 GCA_013184375.1 Fusarium newnesense | reverse complement strand
AGAAGATCTTAGATTAAATATCTTTAATACCTTGATTTAATATCGGAAGTCTTCTTGCACCCCGGGGCCTCGAAAACCGTTCTCCCCTCTGATTCTTTCTTGGCGGCCCTCCTCTTCGCTTTCGAAATTTTGACTGCCAAATATGCGGCTTTCAGCCGTGCCGACCAGGATCTAGGGTCATAAATTCGCAATAATGTTAGCCTTTCTGTCTTTCACATAGTTTTGAGGATGCCGGGAGAGGGGGGAGGTGGCGTCGTCGTCGGTAGACGTGATTTTTTGTGGTAGCAAACGTGCTAGCCAACGACCAAGAATAATTAACTTGAGAGCAACATACTGTCAAAGCCAGCCCAATCCAGGGCGGCTGGAGCGTAATCGTGGGCATAAAGCCCGAGGCCGTTGTCTACAGGCACTAAAGACTCCATGGTTGTCAGTTCCACGAGGAAGGCAAGACGGACACTCCGCGTGTGCCTTCCTTATTCTTTTGCTGTGCACGCCATTCTGGTGTCCTGAGGAGCCAGGCGCTCCTTCCCTCTTTTCCATGGGTTGGGAACGACAGAGACTTAGGGAGTTGCGCTGGTCTGGGAAGGCGCGACAGTCTGAGAAGACACGATGGGCCACAACTCTACACATGATCCATGGAAAGTGATGCAAAATTCTGGATACGGATTGTCTAACAGTGGTCTACTTAGATCAATTGGATTCAAGTCATAATTCCCAGTAATGCCGTCTCTAGAAGCTCTTCAAATACATGTCATGATCTACTGTCCTGGACATCGAGCGTATCGTGAAGTTCATGGTCTGGGTATGCGGCGAAGGCTCAGCCAATCATTTCAGACAACCTGAGGACTCAACAAAGATGGGACGAGCCACAGTGTCAATTGAGTCAAGCGCTTTGCACTGTGCTTGACGCAGCAGTAAAACTTCTGGTTCAGGTTCAGCAAAGGTGGCAGTAGACTATTTGAGGTTCTCAATAATATGTATAATTTCATCCCGATTGAAGTGCGCATTTGCCTATTTAGTCCATTTGTGTAGCGTGAATTAGACCCTGCGGCAGATCGCCATATCTGAAACTCAGGGGTTCTCTCTCCATGCAATTGATGGCGCTAATGGCAGAATGGCTGCTGAGCCGCGCAGCTGAACTACCAGAGCTCGCTTGTTGATGAACGAAACCACGAAAGTGAATTTGAGCGACGCAAGCTGCTCCTCTACAGTATAACAGATCTTGGGAATTTGCGAATTGCAAGATGTAGCTCAGTCATTTACGAGAAAGCGAACATGGACGACTGAGGAGTCATGATAAATGCCTCTCTCTTTACCAACAGTGGCGGTCAATTGAGTTCAGTACTGCCACTTAAAACGGCACCGCTGATCCCACAACGTTCCACTAGGCCATCAGATACTCTCTAAAAATGTCATCTGTAAACTCTATTCATTGAGTTGCTAACAGTTGCCGCTCTTGACAAGGCGGCACCTTTCCAAACAAAGGATCAGGGTCGGTTCGCTGCACAAACCTC
The DNA here is from genome assembly GCA_013184375.1 of Fusarium newnesense. Taxonomy (NCBI): domain Eukaryota; kingdom Fungi; phylum Ascomycota; class Sordariomycetes; order Hypocreales; family Nectriaceae; genus Fusarium; species Fusarium newnesense. The sequence continues at coordinate 11,047 of JABCJW010000818.1, read as the reverse complement.
ACCAGGCTGGTCAGCTTCATCCATGAAAACTGTCCATCTACAATAATTGGCGATTTCGTCACGGTCCAAAAGACATCCATAAAAAGAGTACAATTAACTACGGTAATTTGCAAATAAACAAATAGTTCTTCAGTAGGTAGGGAAAAACCTCATACGGATACAAAACCCTCCTACTGGGTGTCAAAGGAAAATAAACGGCAACAAGCCAAAGCAAAATACTGTCAAGATAGCCATCCCTATTTTTTTGGTCTTTTCCGTTTGTATCACCTTTCGTTCAATTTTTCTTCATTTTCCCAAGCAAGCAAAGTTCAAAAACAACAGCAAGATAACAAGAACAATATGCAAATTGAACCAATAACGACAAAGCTGACACTCACGCAAGCATGTTGAGACAACTCCTGGAAGTGTCTAGTCGGCTTCAACTGCAACTGAGTCATCCTCAGGCGGCGCAGCATCGTCGTCCTCAATCTGTTCAAGGAACTGGACAGCGTTTGCTGGCTCTGGAATTTTTTGTTGTTGGAAGTGGAATCGACCGTGGTATGTGAGTTCGTAGTACTGATCTTGCTTGTGTTCAATACCGGCGGTGAACGTACAGTAGCGACCCAAGATAGCGCTGAACTTGCATTGCACCAAGTTTTTGCCCTCCTTCGTGGTGATGACATGATGCTCGCACTTCTTGGCAGAATGGATAGATCCTGCGCCGCCACCACTGACATAACCAATCTAAATAAGAAAACGTTAGTGTATACTCCTGTCAGCAGAGGGTTATACTTTACTTACATGGCAGAGATCGCATCTCTTTCGGATACCTTTGCTCTCCTCCGACCATAGCAGTTCAGGGCCAGGAAAGTAGCCGATGTGTACGTCATGACCAAAAGTAGTCTCGATCAAGTCAGATGTTTGATCGAGGGTCCTCAGCTTAGGCAGTGGCATGTTCAGTTGCTCAGGGTCAGAAAGAATGATTTGCTGTTGCGCGAAATCAATGTCGTAATGCCGAACACGTCCATTGTAAGGGATAAAAATCCTCTTAGCAAGCATGCTTCCCTGAGGCTGCCATTTCCATTGCAACAAGGTGGCCAAAACCTTCATGCAATGAACCCAGTTAACTTCGAGACATTCGATGAAAGCGGCATGTTCGCCGTAGTCAACCTTCTTCAAAGCTGTAATGCCAGTTGTGAAAGGGATGTGAACTTGAGCTGTGCGAAGATAGCGCGCTTGCCACGAACCATTTGAGTCAAGAAATTCGATACGAATACCTAAACGCATTGCTTCGGTCCAGGAATCGAATGGACCAATCGAAGGTATCTCGACGTATGGATTAGGGTGTTTGGCATTGGGTTCAGCCATGATCTCTATGACAACGTTGACAATGGAACCTGGTCGAACATCAGGGAACAAGTCCTGGGCCAGTGGGAGCTTGAAGGCTCGAGGCACTGTCGGTGCGTCCTTGTTTCGTTTTCCGATGAAAATGATTATCTGGCGATCCTTTTGGACCCGTTTTGGCTGTGTCCGGAACTGGTACATGTGTGCTTGTCGCTGCTCGCCCAGCATCGTAGTGCGAACCCACAGGTTCGCATCAACGAAAGATCGTTCCAGGATTGGGACAGCCCAGTTGCAACCGATGAATGGCTCTTTGATACTGAATTTCTGCAGGGCAGGGCGGGAATTCTTGACCCTTTTGCCGACATCCAAGATACGTTTGGCCAGAGGCGCCGACCAAGTTTTGTGGAAGGCTTCTCTTTCGTTGGCAAGGCCTATATCGTGAGCGTCGTTGTTGTCAGGCATTCTGTTGTATGTGTCAATCGACAACATATATGGGTTGAAGCATTCGAACAGGATAATGAGAGCTAGCTCGGCCCAAGACCACAGGACTGAGTGGTCTTTGGACGAGCGCTGAATGAATGTGATTGGGTACATTCGAACACTTCCGCCCTGCTTCAAGATCTTGCGTCCAATCTTGTGGTGAACCACAACATTGGAGTTACCCGACGTGAGACTGACCCCGTGCTGGCCGAATCGCTTGGGAGGGTCGACTGACTGGCCGCAGGAAACAGCATGCTCGGAGCCCTCCTTCGTTTTGACATGATAAAGCATGAGATAGAAAAAAGAGCCAGTAGACTTAGCAAAACGGGAGGGGTTTTTCTGTCGGTCCTGTCGCACATAGTCCATCTTTTTCGAGTTCCAAATCTCCTCAAAGGTTGGCATTCCCTTTTCGAAGGTATCAAGAGTCTTGCAATATGTCATTCCTAAAGTATGTAGATATTAGTCTAGGTAAATAAACTTTAGAGAAGACTTTAGGGAAGGTTTAGGGAAGACTTTAGGAAAGGTTGAGGGAAGACTTTGGGAAAGGTTTAGGCTCCATACCGTCTAAAAACTCCTTGACAAGCGTGGCACGTTTGGATTCGTTGGTTACCATATCCGTGATCCTTTCAGGAATGCCAAGCTCCTTCATGGCCTGGACGTTTTCCTTGGAGCCTAGGGAAGCATAGAAGCTTTCAAGCCATTGTCGAAACGGGGATGACGCATGGGTTCCTGAGATTCGAACTGTCGGGTGACTCATGACAAGCTCAGATACAACCTTCTTGTTTGGTGTATAAAAAGCACCAAGTCTAATGTGGCTTTTGGGAACCATGCACTTTCCTGCAGCCGCGATAGTATCAGGAACGGCTCTCAGGCCATGAGCTGTGTAATGAAGTAGCTGTACCCAAAGGAAGGGTTTCAATACCTTATCGCCGGGGGATCCAGGAGATCCAGGAGAAGGGGTCTCAAAGTTAACATCGATGTCGGGAATATATCCGACATGGCCCTCATGAATCGGATAAAGCCCTTTGACCTCACCTTGATTTTGTTGTGTGATCCGCCGAACCTCTTCGGGGTTCAGGGGCTGGATGACCTCAAAGGCCATAAGCTTGATGTCCGAGGCCATGCTGGGCAAAGGCCAGGACAATGATGGGTCAAAATTGTCTGAAAATTGATGAATTTATGTTATGAAGTTCAGTAGAGAAGAGAGGAAGTAGTTATCGCTCAAATGCTTATGAACTGCGATGAAATGAAAGATGAAGCCAAATTATGGGAAGAATTTATAGTTGGTACAACTACGTTTATGGTGATCAATCATCTGGACAGTGAATCACTACAGCATATACAATCAGAAGGGGACGTTTGTGATACAGTTTAACGACAATGCTCCCGTGCTGAATTGGATATGCTATTGCTTGAGAGATACGGATGTTCGCTTACTGCTATAGTTTTGGGAAAGCTGTTGGATCATGTTCAAGCATAATACAGCTACGAACGTGCATCAAATGCAAAGATTTTAGGAATCTCGCATGATGAAACATTTGAGCGCTCTTGGATGGACAAACAAGAGACATCAAGATGGCAGCAACTGTACAAACTGGGGGAAAAGAAAGAGGTCACAAATAAGATGCGAAGCGTAAATAACAACTTGTGAGCACACGGATCACAATACAACTTAGAGGAATGAATCGTACAAGAGTTAGATTGGCTGAGGGAGATCAAGCGAAAGAGACGGCTACAGCTTCGTGAGTCGCCATGGGAAAGAAACAGATTAACTAGACTCCGAAAACTGTATTACTTCGCTTGTGCGTTCCGCCGAGTCGGCGTCTCTTTAGCATGTTTGCTGCGGAGACGTCTCTTGACACGTCTTTCGGGACAAAGCGTGATCCGTTCAACGGTTTCCCGCTTTTACTGAACATCGCAGGTAGTCCGTGGTCACGGCCGGAGAATTAGCTACCAGGGAACAAACGATTGGAGAAGACTGTTTGCAATTATTGGTCTTACGTTGTACATCGGCCCGCAATTAAGGTATAAGCAGCCGCGTGGTTACAGAGCAAATAAATATAGAAATTACACGAGTTTGTATTACATGTTTCCCTATGACGAGTCAGTCACCAAGGGGACGCAGCTAAAGATTTTGTCTTGAGGCTATGGCCAAGCACTTTAGTGCAAAGATGAAAAATTGCCACAAGTAAGAGTAAGAGCACGAATGGCGGGAAAACTTGCAGTGTGACAAACGGCACGCAGATTTACGCTAGAACATCAGCAAAAAGGTCCACTTGAAGTTAGGGCTGCACCACGGGACGAGATTGCAAATGGACAATGTTACGTCCTTGTCGGATGGTTTGCTGTTGCATTTGCCGACTTGCAATACAATGTATCAGGGATCAAACACCAACATATTGGTTGCACAAACGCCGACTGAGCATATCACAATTGCTAAGATGGGGGGACTGTGTGGTGGCGATGATGGCTTCAGAGTATCTGCCTGGTTAGTCCAAGATACCAGAAGTGCTTTGTAGACGTCCGCCAATGCCATAGCAAAAAAGGTTTGACAAATGACAATGCGCACCGGCGGTCTTGGAAAGCACGATTTTTAGGAAGCAGAATCAGCAAACGCGACGTGGTAGGCGACATGAACAAGCGCAAGGACGATTTCGGCAAACCGAAGTCCCGGTGTCGGTGTGGGGCCGGTGTGGGGCCGATATCGATGAGCTCTACATCCGATTGCTGCTGGTGAATTCACGACCAGCGTACTGCAGAATCAATGCAAGGGTTTCGAGAAGGGAACAATCATATAATCAGTAAGTTGAGCCATTGCTGAAAGCTAAAAGGGCAGTGGCTTGATAGATGATAGACAGGAGCGCAGCATTAGGACCAGTCCATTAGAAAATCACTCAAATTTTTAATCAAGACCTGAAAAGGATACAAATCGCGTCCGGGGTACTGGCGCAATGGTAGCGCGTTGCTTTCCGGTGGCAAAGGTTCCAGGTTCGAGTCCTGGGTGTCTCGATTCGAATTCTTTTTGAAGTTGTGAAGTCTTTCGGTCAAGATCCGGGCATCACGACCGGCCGGGTGCCGAACCAACTCGGCTTTGGAAGTTGCAATGGCGATTTTACTTTTTAATGGACAGGCACAGCAGCAAAGCAAGAGCATTCTCTTTTATTAAATGAACCAGAGTCGTTTCGGGTTGGGCTGACATCGAATGTGGAGATGCAAGTGAGACAGATCCATGTGGGGAAGATCGCCATGGTGTTGACGCCCCATCCCACTTACGGACATGCAGGTACATACACCCGATCGATAAACATGCCCGATGTTACTTAATTATCATCTATCAGTTTAAACTGAACAGATCGTATGATATGAGTAATCCGAATAGCCTCAGTCTCATGTGAGCGAGGGTGAACTTGAGAAGGGAACAGGTTCTGTAGGCGCCACCACTAATAGTCGCATCCTAAAGGACTCCACATTAAGCTGTGACTTACATCTTCACGAGACGAGCCTGTCCTAAAACTTGTACAAGTTTAGGATGCCAAGTCTAAGATTTGACTAAAGTCATCAAAAGGATACACCGAATGACAAACAGAGTAAGACTTTTACAGATTTATTCCTCAATCGCTCATTTGCGTATGTGCTACAGCAGTCCTGTTATCTATAAGGGTATCAATTACCATCCCAACCACTCAATCCTTGCTGTACTCCTCTCAAGCATACTCCTCAAGTCCATACTCAGCATCCATCTCCGGATCATCCTCATCATACCCGCCGCCAAACTCATCACCTCCACCACCAAACTCCTCGCCATCGCCATAGTTCTGCGTCTCATCGTACTCTTCCTCCTCAAACTCTTCTTCCTCCTGGGGCGCTTCAGGTTCGTCGCCAGCGACACTCTCATCGGGAGCTTCGCTCGCACCGTCGCCGCCTTTTATACTTCCTGCGACACTTGTCTTGCGACTTGTTGCTTCTGATCCTGGGCCTCCGAGGCTGGGCATGTCGAAAATGTTGCGGATGGCGTCGTAATTGATCCTCTTGGACCAGGCGCGATCTTTGGCGACGTTGACGGCTGCCTCGGCGGCTGAGCTGGCGGGGCTGGTCTGCCCTTCACCCATTCTAGCTCGCTTACGTCGCTTTCGTGTTTGCTTCGGTCGTTCTGCCTCAACTTTCTTGCGGAACACCTTCTCTTGGTGCTTTCGTAGCCATTCCTTGTTCTGGTTCACCCAGATCATTTCCTTGATCTGAGCCTCCTCAGGTGACAGCAAACAATTGTTCACCTCGGGGTCGTCGGCAAACTCATCCTCTGTGACTTCCGCCGACATGGAAACTTCTTTCTGGGGCCGTTGTTGTAAGGCCCAGACGGTGTGAATGCGCGCTCGTTGCTCGGCAGTCGTGTAGGCCATGGCGTGCTCGTATGTCAACGGATCGTTAAAGATCTCCTCAATCACGCCCTCTAATTCTTGCTCATCCTGTTCCCATTCCTCGTCGATCGGTAATTGCGGTTTGCTGCCTTTCCGCTGGCTTGTCTCTTGTGTCCCGTTATCCGCAAGCTCCTCGTCCATCGCGTCTCCAAACTCTTGCACCAGGCCATCCAGGGTCTGGACGTTCGTGTCTTCACCCTCGGCCTCTTCATCCTCTGCGTTCTCATTCAGTTTGTTAACAAGCGATGGATCTTTGGCGATCTTGGATGGTATAGGCGGGATAATGAAGCCGTCATCATCGCGACGATATTCGACAGTAGGCGCCTTGGAAAGATCAGCGCCGCCTTCTATTAACCGCGGATCAATCTTGTCGGCCAGATTGTCATCTTCCTCCTCATTTTCGTCCCCGTCAGCGTCTGCCGGCCTCTTTCGCTTCTTGTTCTTTGCCGCCAATTGTTTCTTGTATTCGGCTGACTGCCTGTAAAAGGACGGTGGGTCGTGAGAGCTCTCCAGGAAATCCTGCTTCAAGAAATCCTCAACCGACATGCGACTGGACTCGGTGACCTTGAACTCTTGCAGACGGTTCTGAATTGTGTGATTGGTGACTTTGACAATGTAGACAACCTCTCGCACAGTTCGTCGAAAGTTGTGCATTCGTGCCGCCATGAGCAGGCAAGCTCCGCAGATACCAGAAGGTCGACGACCCATGACCATCCAATCTCGACTCATTCGCTTGACCAGACGGACAGCATCCTCAGCAACTTTGGCCGTGTCCTGGTGGAACTCCATCTTTGTCGCAAATCGCCAGATAAGATCCTCCGGATACACAGGAATGAGACCGTCATTGCCAATTGGCACCACCTCATTAAGCTTCTTGAAAATGCGACCCAGCTTAAAGACGTTGAGCTGCACCAAGTCCGCCAGGTCGATAAGCATAACCTTGCAGGGTGGCTCTGCTCGACAGGCTGCGTACAGGCAGACAGCCGCGACACTAGCCAATGTGCGACCTTGGATAAAGTTTGCGCTCGACGCCAGCTTAAAGACCTGTGTTCCTGCAGTGACCAGACTGTCGCTGACGTTGAGCTGCTGCGCATAACCCTGCATCAAGCCTTTAGCTTCCCTGATGCTCTTCTCTCGATCCTCAGATCCTCCGACCCTTCTGAACGCAGGACCCATGCTCCGCACGCCTGCTTGATCAGCACCAATGTAGGAACCATGTACAACAGCAGCACCCGAAGACGATTCTCCAAAGGTGACTTCTGCCACGATATTACTGTCGTCAGAGATACGACCGCAAGTTTGACATGTCCCATCGACGACATTGGGTTTTGGACAGGCTTTGTTCGGACATTGTGGACGATTGGGTTTTGCTAGTGAAGCATTTCGATTTACAGCAGAAACTCGGAGGTTATTTGAAAGGGCGGCTGCATTCGCGGCTCGTCGTTCTTCTCGTTCTCGCATGGCTCGGACGGGGTTGGGTTTTCCGAATCGTGGTTTCGCAGCCGGGCGCCCTGTAGGCCCCGATTTTGGTGGTGTAAGAAACGACGACATTGTGAAGACTATCGCAGTATCGTATAATTTAGTTGAAATGAATTGAAAGTCGTTTCGCTATTGATCTTCCTTCTCTCCCCCAGGCCGACAAACGGCCAGATCACTGATGCTATAAGCGCTCCAACGCTGTGGCGTCTGCTTGCGATAGCTCTTACAAAAAAAAGATTATCGCGATAAGGGAGTGGGAAAAAAGCAGAGGGATGGACGAGGTGAGATACTGGTGAAGAGAAATCGCGAGTCTCGGTGCAGGCGGGGTTTTTTGGGTGGGAGAAATGAGTGTCTGTGGTCGAGTGGGGAAGAGTTTTCACTCGTGTGAGCAAGCCCCTGCAATTTGACTGAGTCAGAGGGCCAAGGCAGTGACGGTTCGAACACCAGTGCGTGATGTTTTTGGAATAGTCTTGACGCCGCGCAAACGATAGCGAGCAGGATCTTTGATGAATATTGTCTTTGTAGAGGTGTCAAGCTTTGTTGATGCTCGTTTTTCTGATGGGGAGAAATGAAGACGAGATTTGCTGTTGCAGTCAATTTGTGCGAGCAATCTTGTTGAAGCGGTTGGTGACGAGAGAGCCGAGGTTTATCCCCCAAACTCAAAGTTGACCGTACAGGGTAAACACAGAGCAATCAATTCATCGAGATGATGTACTGATCTCTTATTGCATGCAATCTCTTTTTTATTGCTATAGAACGGTTCCAAATACACTACTTTGACATCTTCGTCTGTTTGTATACTTTCAGTCCATCAGGCCATAAATAGCCCCTTCCAAATACGGTAATACTTCCAGCTCATCTCCACCCATCATCACTCTATCCGCATCAAGCTCACGCCCTACATACAATACCCTGTCAACCCAGAACATTTCCAGAATTAACCGTAAAAGTGACAGCCGGTTATTAGTATTTACCTCCATCCTACCAACAAGGATTCGTCTCAGAACCTCGTAAAAGGCGGAGTTTCCGCTGCATGTTTGCTCGGCTTAACCCGATTACGTCAGGTCTGCCCCGCGATTCAAGCATCGTTTAAGAAGAGCTATAAATACATCGACGTGTCCCTTGTAGAACAACATCCTCAAGATCATAGAATTACTACGTATTGTTTTGTTCAAAGTAAATTTAGCTACAATGGAGACTCCCTTCAAGTGGTCAGCGCCGCCGGGTAGTGATATCTGGAAACAACCTCCTTCTACTGACGTCTTCACTGGTGAGTTCATCTCAACCCCTCACTCTCAAACGCGCCCTCTCAATCACCCATCACGACCAGCCTCACTCACTAACTTCCCCAGCTCCCTTCACCACGCACTCCAAAAGACCTCTGAAGCAATTCATCTCCGCAACTCTCTCCTTCCGCACAAAATACATCCATCAGTACGACCAGGCCTGTCTTCTCCTAGTCTTCACAAACCCCAACTCCCCCACGCCCCGCAAGTGGATCAAGACTGGCATCGAGCTATACAACGATCACCCGCGCTACTCGACCGTCACTTGCGATCAATGGGCAGATTGGAGCGTTGAGAAGGTCGGACCTGAGAATGAAGCTGGCGTGAGGAATGGTGAGAAGTGCGTTACTGTAAAGGTACAGAAGGTGCAGGATGCGCTGGGTCTTTGTATGTGGACGTACAGGGTTGATGAGGATGGCGACAAGACACCGTTGAGGCAGACGAATTGGGTTTATGGTGACAATGGTGGTGAGGGCTGGGATCTAGAGGTTGCTGCTGCTGTCGCGCGACCTGATCCGAAGAAGGAGATCAATGAGGATCTTGAGGTTACCTTTGAGAAGTTTGAGGTTGAGTGGGATGAAACCGCCTAACAAACCACATTATCTTTTAAGCATTACATCACAGACATCACATGCAAAGGAACTTCAATTGAGGTGGCCGAATTTCTCATTACCTCTACCCTGACGGTGCTTGCGCCAGGGAGGATCGTTCTACGATCCCAAGTTGTTAATAATCATCAAGATCGTAACTTCATTCTCATCGGCGTCTCGCCGGTCCCAAATAAACCCATGCAGAAAGGATCTCCAATTTCCATCTCCTCCAGTAAACAAAACAGGAAAACAGTAGCAAAAGGACAGGTTCGAGGTATCAGTCTGTAGATGCGAACCAAAAGCAAAAAGAGGGCCGGCCCAGTACTAAAGAGGCGAGGCACACACGCAGTGTGTGAGGTTAAGATGTAATTAAGGCCTCTCCTTCTCAAGGGGCCCCCTGTTGTGCAAAATCCGAGTAGGAGATGTTTGTATCCGTTTCGCGTTCTAAGCATGTTCAAAAGAGAAAACTCCTGCCGTAAACGTGAAAACAAAAAGACAACAACAAAACCAGAAGAGATCCTTTTTTTTTCGGTGAAAAATTCCAAGATGGTACAAATGCAAGCTTTTAGCCAATCTCGGGGCATTTGCTCGCGGGTGTAGAAAAGCAGTCAAGCATTCCACTTCCCAAAATGTCCCCCCAAACTCTGGTGTTGAACCAAAGACAACCCGGTCTTTTTTTTGGTGGATAACAAAACGCCAGAGTAGAGTGGGAAGAAATGTCCCAGTGTCCGTGTGTAAGTGGGTATCAAAGCAGAGTTGAAATGACAAGGCAGAAACAGAAACTCGCGATGAATCAACTCACAATAAATGAGCAGAGGATGTGAAGGGCGTCGTACGCGTCTGATTAGATCCTCTCAGCTCGTGTATCATCAAAATTCGGTCGGCCAACCTCGCAGAAGGGGAGTGATGTAATAAAACAAAGCTCCTTAGGACTTCAATCTGATGACGGAGCATGAAAAGCAACCAAACGCCGACTTCCAACTGTTCCTGTAAGCATCACTTTTTTTTGTGAGTTTTTCTTTTTTCGCGGATTTGGTGGTGTTCCATTTCGCGCTTGTCCTCCAGCTATGATCAAACACACGAAGCATCCGGAGGCCTGAGTAGTGTGTGTTTGGGTTATCTTGAATCACTCAGACAGTCTTTGGCGTGCGAGCATTGCTCACGTCAATGACGTCGTCGAGGTGATTGCACATGGCTACAAACAGGTCGAAGAAGAGCTTGCTGCCGCCCGCCTCCATCTCGGCCTGCATGGTCCCGCTGCGCTTAAAGGTCTTGCGGCAGCGGATGATCAGGGCGAGGTAATGAGCGCGCAGACGGCTGTCTGAGTCGGGTGTGTGAGCGTAGGCGTACTGAGCTGACCTTATAATGGTCCCGACATCGATGCCAGATTGCAGTCCCTGCTTGCGCAGGGCCAGACGCTTGAGCTCCTCGAGGCCGTATTTGTCCGCGGCACAGTAAACGACTGTGTCGCGGA